>JAPYZM010001548.1:0-17772 GCA_030522845.1 Psyttalia concolor
ACTTTTGAATTTTTGACCTCTGGGGCCCACCGGTCGGGGCGATTTTCAGCTGGCTGACCACATTTTCGGCGATATCTCAAAAACTATTGATCCTATCGACTCGGGGTTCGCGCCATTCGAAAGCTGAGCTCATTTCACATCGATATAGGGTATTTTGAAGTTTCTAAAATGTTTTTTTGACCCCTTTTTGGGCAAGTTTATGAATTTCAGACAAACTGAAAAAACGGCCCGAAAAATTAGCTAACAAATTTGGAAATACCCTACATCGATAGGAAATGAGCTCAGCTTTCGAATGGCGTAAACCCCGTGGCGATAGAATCAATAGTTTTTGAGATATCGTCATATCGTCGTTGAGATAGCGCCATTCGGAAGCTGAGCTCATTTCCCACCAATATAGAGTATTCTGAAGTTTCTAACATCATTTTTTTACCCCTTACAGCCGACTGGCCCTTTCCTTCCGACCCTGGCGAGTCAAAATTGCGATTTTTTGCCATATCGCAAGAACCAATAAAGATAGCAGAAGAAGATCAACTCCATTGGATTTCTCAAGAAATTTTGCCTCAAAATGGATGCTACCCTGCTATGAAAAGTTGATTTTCCATCGACAACCTCCGTTTTTTGGCGATATCTCGAGCGCGAAAAGCTATATCCATCCGGGCTGAATTTCATGGGGTTCCTGAAGATATTTCGCCTCTGTGTATCCTATATGCGGTTAATGTTGATTTCAAAGAACTTCTGAATGTGAAAGTTTCACTTACCGCGCTTTTGAGCCCTCAGGATGCATATCCTCACTCCTACTCAGGGACTCTCCAACTAGAAATCTGGAAAAAACTTAAGTGCCCCCCGAATTAATAAATTTAATTGCCTTTCTCCGTGATATAAGGGCCCAGAAAAAATACTTCCAATCGTTTTCTGAGGCACCAACTCACCAGATCTTCAGGAAACTGGGATCTGGCAACCACTCCCAGAATTGACTCTCTAACTCTGGGAGTGACCCAATTTTGACTCCGTACCTCTGGGAGTGACTCTGGGTTGGCTCTGTAACTTTGGAGGAGACCGAGGGTCTATCCTATCCATGAAAAACCGCAAAGTTATCAACAAATAATTTCCCGAAATACTTTTACTGTTGCCCGAACGTGTCCCCTGACTTTCGAAGTAATTTTGATCCCCTCCCCTCCCTTGCCGCCCATCCTTCAATTCTCCTATTTCTCCAAATAATTTCATTACTTCCCAGCTCGTGAGCCTCGTAAATTAACGCCTATCAGCAGACAAAATGTGGGGATTTATACAAAAAACTTTTAGGGCTCGCACGATCTGTTGACTCATTTTCAGCTTTCAGCCATGCCCTCAAAGTGGCTCAAAGTGGATAGACCAAAGTAGTGTCATGAGTGCTACTGCCGAGTTACCCGGTCATCAGTCCACCGTGGCGCCATCCCTCCGCTGGGACTGTACTAACTTCACTTGGGGGGTTGCCTAAACCCGGAGAAGTGAGCCTCTTCTTTGGGCTATCCTCTTTGTTGCCGACACTAGCGCGAACCACTGCCGATGCATAATCGGCAGAGAACCCCATGGTGTCGTTACAGTTCAGAAATATGTCGAGTGTTCAGTGCAAGTGGCGACCAAGCAATCGAAATTCGAATGAACTTGTGAGCATAACGATATACGATTAAAAATTTGGGTCTCAATTTTCCGGACTTCACAGAAATTTTGATTCCATTTAATTTTCGCTGGACATTTATGGAATTTTGCCACAGAACACTCAAGATTCCGCTGGAGAATCAATGAGAACTGGAAACTTTGGATTCTTTAGCGCCGGAAAATTACCAGAAACTCAGAAAATTCAGACAACGGCATTTTCGAATTTCTCCAATTTTCAGGATATTGTTATGCCCCGAATATTATATACATATTGTGATAGCATAACATAGTAAAGTTGCATAATTATGTGTATTGAATTTACATAATTTATTACCTGAATTAACGTTATATTTATGAGCATTTGCATTTCAATGTTGAACGTTCAATTAAGTTCAACGTACTTCATTAATTGTTTAATGAATCAGCGTTCATGTGCAACCCTCTGGCATCATGTAGTCATTGTGCAACTAGTGCGTAATGTAGCACTTTTTCGCACGAGTTGTGCATCGCTTGCACGACTGGCCGGCGAAGCCGACTACGAGTACCAGGCGATCACACGATATGGCGAAAAAGGCGATACTAATTTTTTGCAATACCTGCCAAAGTTCGCTTCGAAGGGAGGTTTGGAGGGCAAAGTGGTTTTTTTGTGTGTGGAGTGCGGAAAAAGTCAAATTCATGTGTAAAGTGAAGTCCGAGTGCGTAATGCTTTACTGCACTGATTTCAATTTACGCATGGCCTCTGACTTTTACGCACAGTGATTTTTAACTATCCTGTAACAATTTGTACGTATTTATCCCTTTTGGATAAATATGAGTTAATTTTAAGCGAATAACTATTTCTATCTCTATTAACTTCTTCATAAAGATTCGGATTCTAGTATCTGTCTACTGTAGGGAAATTGATCTCCAATAGGCACAACCCAGAGTACAATCCTCAACAATATTGACACGGTTTATGATTCCAGAGAAGAAAGTTCGTGGAAATGTAGAATTCGGGTATTATTTTTCTCATTCTAATTTCAATAAATGAGAATAGTATATTTCTCACCTAGGTAGGGTAATCAGACGAGGTGTCTCCACGTGCCAAATTACGACCCGAGCCGATGGCGAATGCCTGTCAGATTCTCCTACCGGGGGTTGAATACGATTTCTCTGTCAAAATGGACCGAAGTGGGCGGTTCTAACCAAGCGAAGCGACGTTAGAAACCCTCGCTTTTGGTCCATTGAGGCAGAAATATAGGATTTTACGTTTTAGGGTGGACTGGGGGAGAATTTTTTCGGTTATTTCCAATTCGTTGCGCATTACGACCTGAATTATCGATTAATTAACAGTAACTTCATCTGTCATTTATTCAAGTTCACGCAAATGAAAGTTAAGGGTAGTCCAATTCTTTTCTGCAATAAAAAATAGTTTCGACAAATTTATTGGTTTTTATTTTTAAAATCAATTAATTATGACCAGTTTAAAGTCGGCCGTAGCGATTGAGGACCTTCACCATATATGCTAAAAAAATTAAATTTGTCCATACATTCACATGAATTTGTTTTTATACGGTCGACAATTTTGCAATTTCACTAAATTGTCAGTGAAACCAACCCAAAGATCAGGGATTTATCATCTCCTAATCAAATTTAGGACTGCTGTCCGGAGAATTATAAACTGTCCATGAGGCTTGATTTTTTTCTAGTAGTGCATGCCATAAATTGAAATTGTCTTAAATTATAAATTTATATTTATTTCTTTGTCAGTGACGAGCGGTGAAAACAGCACATAATTTTAGCAAAAAGTTTCAACTTTCAGCAACAAGTCTCCAATTATCAGAGACTACAAACACTGAACACCACCACTAAAAAAATTGGAGATCAATAGTTGGCTGTAAGACCTTACAATCCCTAAAAATTAGATACTAGTCAGTAGAGACCAATTAACTATTCCTCTCCCTTTTTCCCCGGTGCAGTATAAAAAAGACTCAGAAGTGAATTCTGCTCCCCAACGACTCGATGTATTTGCCAATTTTTCTCCAATAACTTCCAGACGTGTGAAAAAGTATACAGGCCTCAATGAGGTATCTAATATCAGTGTGGAATTTCCTCTCCGCGCATAAACATAAGAGCCCTTCTGTATTTCCCTGCAAAATGAAACTACAAAAACATTCAAAGGCGCCCGTCAGGCCCATCAGAATAAACGAGATTGTACCCCCAATCCAAATGGAATTTGTCCAAACCCTCCGCTCAATAATGCCCATTCGCAAAAAAAAGTTGCTACAATTGCACCGATTTCCTGCCGACGTCGAGAGTAACCCATAACCATCAATTACTCCCCCCGAAAGCCAAATAAAACTGAATAACCCAGGGTACAAAAAAAAATCAGTAGGTAGTCGTCGAAACAGGCGGTCATTGGAAGAGGTGTTAAATCGTCCACTGGCGTATGTGCCAACACAAACCCTCTCGTAGACGTTAAATTAAAACAAACCTTAAGTATAGACGTGAAATGCCAACAGAAAAGTACAGGCTTTCTCTTTTCACCGAGTGCCTCAAGTTGCACTGTGTAATCACGATGATTTCTTGGTGATTTTTTAATCTTAATAAACCCCTTGGAGCCACCCAAACAACTCCACCCATTCCCTTCGCACCTTTTCAATATTTTCTTTTGCCACATCTCACGTGAGTTCAACAGCCACAGCATTTACTTCTCCTCCCCTCACCAGATCCAGAGACATTCACTAGTAGCCATTCGTAGAAGGGCGAGCCCTCGAAATATTCACGATCGATAGGCTTAGAAATTAGCATTTAAGGCGTGAATCTCCTCTCCGATCTCCCTCACTCGGATGAGCCCTTGAAACACTTAAGCCGGCACCTCAAAAGCCCCCGAACAATCTCCACCTAAAAGCAACACTACCGTAGACGTTTATACGTGGCTCATTCATTCGCGTAACTGGCGATGAATATCGAGAAATATCTACCGAAAATTCCCGAGTTATGCCGGGCCGGGCCCTTGATATTAATCCACGTAACGAGAATGGCCTTCCGAAACCAGCGATTTCAAATCGGATACCCCAAATTCTTGGAAGATTTTTGCTCGATGTTAAATAGAATGAAAAAATTGCCAACATCTCTGACCCAAAGTTGGAGTGAACCGAGGCTGGGCTACTTAGCACGTGGCAATATATTTTATCATAACACCCCAAGTGTGGGCGTGAAACGGCCAATTTTGGACAGTGAAAGTAATATATCAGATGGCGATTATCCCGGGGGTTATCATCGAATTATCCTTAAAACGAGGGAAAAAGGGTATTGGGAGAGGGGTTTTTTTTGGATGTTGCGGGAGCTGTCTTCCTCAACCATCTGGCTTCTGCTCTGATTCATGGCCGCTGAATACACCGGTCGGGCGCTTTCATGATCGCTAAACGATGGAAATTGGGTTAGAAGGAGTGATCCATTTGTTGGCCCCGAGACAACTCTCAATTGGAATTGTTAAACGTTTTTTTGGGGTCTTTTAAAATATCATAAATATTCCAGCAATTGCGTACATCCCTTGGCAACGGGGGAGGGGGGTTGAGATATTATTTATATACCGAGAGAGACGTTGGATAAAATTGGTTGTAATCGGAAAACTCAATATATGTAATTAATAAACTGTATCCACAATTTTTTGCAATTACTGAAGAGTTTTACATCCACAAAATCAGACCTTTTTTTGGGCATAAGAGAACGTTAATTTTTTTTATTCACCTATTGTCGACATGATGGGTTTTAATTAAAAGGAAATTAAATTAATGTAATTATTTACTAATCAAATTAAAAATATGTAAAGATAATGTTATCTTGAATGGAATCTTTGCATGATTCCCATTTAATATATCCACCCTTTGGAGTGAAAGATGAGGAGTGCGTTTAGCACTTGAAACGTCGGTTAATAAAAGAATCTTGAGAAAATCCATTTTATATTTGGATGCCGCTAATGGCTGCATAATGGCCCAAGGAAGGAATTTTTATGTTGTAATAATTGAAGCGGCTTAAAAAGAAACACAACTGAACGAAAGTCCTCGTCAGTTGGCGCATCATTCGTTGAGGCTGTTCGCTCATTTCCGAGCCAAATCTATGGTAATATTGAAGAAAAAGATTAGTTTTACATATTTCAGAGTAAACAGAGAAAAATGTGTGAAAATTATCTAAAAATAATTTTAAAAAAATCCGTGTCACGATTACTCGAACTGTTTGATAATTTTTCGCCAACTTTTTGCACGAAATAGTTGTATCTTCCTTGTGCAAATTTTTCATGAATTATTGATGAAGTAGAGTGTGGCCATTTCTTTTCTAAGGCACCAAACCAACGTAAATCGGTGGATTTGTAAAGCACCTGGACAACTGCAGTGTTAACTATATCCTAACGCCAACTTTGGAGTGTATAAAGAAAGGTGAGAAGGAAAAAGGGATGAGAAAATGAGAGAGAGAGAGGGAGGGAGAGGAGAATTCGAGTGGATTTGAATCTGTTAAAGGATAATATACACTGTGAATACGGGAGTTCTCGAGTTGAGGCGGCATAAGAACCAGTTGTAAACGACCAATTGTATTTAGATATCTTCAGCTTCTGCTTGGCCACTTTTTTTTACTCTTTGAGTCATGTCAAAGAGTGCTACTGTGTCAATATTCAGTGGGCCAGGAAAAAAACAGTGGCTTTGACTTTTAAATAAGAACACACGTGAGTTTTGGCATTGCAGTGTCAAGGAACAGGAAAAAGAGATGTTGTACACATGAATGACTGTCGTAAACATTTTTATTTTTCGCTTCACCACATATCATTATTCCTGTGTCCATTGTTCGACATTGTACAGATCAACATTGACGTAAGTGCAGCTGATGAGTGTTCATACATGCTTTTTTTTTTTAATATAGCAAATGTAATTTTTTTTAGAAATTCTCTAACTACCATTGAAAATATTATTAGTATTTTAATTTATCACCTGCGCAGAAGCATGGTTAAATAACAGATCGTCTACGTCCCCTAGAATTGAACGCTGAGAGAACGACGATCTAATATCACAAAAATAATTTCTTGAGCTGAGGAAATGGTCGTATGTGGATTTGATTAATTTATAAGAGACTTCAAAGCAAAATCTAGTCGTTTGAGGAATTATTATTTTTCTCTCATACGAGATTATACTGTGACTAGTAATTTGTAAAAGAGTGAAATGGAATTGAATTTCGAGGAGAAAAGAATCAAAGTTTCTGAGATCAACGAAATACAAAGTTTCGTCTTACGCACTCACGAAGAGTGAACTCTGCAGGTTTGAAAGGAAGTGAGAAAATTAATAGGGCATTCTTGAAAGAAGGAGAGAAATGCAGAGATAATAGCAAGCGACTGTGATAATTCCGAGACAGTCACTCATTTTGATTTTCCTGAATTATGTATTCATTCAATACGAGTCCTTGATTGTTTCTCAGAATCAAAGATTTTTGTATTTTCAGTTTTTATTTAATTTTCTGATTATGACTAACGCTCGGAGCGTCAAAGATCATCATCGTAAAGTCCATTGACATTCAAGTCATGGATGCATTACGAAATTCGTACTGGGCCTGATACACCCTAAGGATTTTTGTCTTACTGCGATTGGTAGTCGAAGATGATGTAATTGCTCAAGTAATCAGTTTTGTGGTATTAGTTCGTTCTTCTCAAAGTGTATTACAAACTGCGATGAAGCATTCACGCACTTCCCAATATCGATTTTATCATCGTCGTTCCCACCAGAGGGCATTATTTCCGATGAATCTCCAGGGAGAATGATCACAGACAGTTCCCGCAATAGCAGCCGACAGCGGCATCGTCAATATTCTGAAGTTGATGTCTGTGTAATTCAGGGAGGCTAGAAGGAAGTTGGGCATTCTGTCGGAGATTATCCAGACCATTCCCCGTCGTATCTGGAATTTGATTCACAAATAGGATGAGGAAACAATGGAGTCGAGACATTTGCGATGAGATTCGTTTGTTATTGATTGAGTCCATCGATTTACCTTGACGTCAGCTGGGAAGATCAGTGCCTCGTCGTGTCGCGCTATTAGTGCATGATTAGCTGGGGAATAGGGCAGGAGGGAGTTCCAGCAGCCAACGGCATTCTGATCGACGAGATTGTATATTTGAAGGCCATTCTCGTCCATCACTTCCGATGTTGAATGGCCCATGAATCTCTCAGCGAGCGGCTGAAATATATGGGCATTCGCCGCGATGACAATTTTTTCAATCAACATTGTATTTATCTTTTATAAGAACATTCATTTCAGATTGTATTACTCCAAGGTCAATTTTTCTATCAGAATTCTGGTAAAATATTTTCGGTTTGCAGCAAAAATAAAGATATTTAAAAACGATAGTGAGAGACGGCGAGGAGCTAAGAAGCCCACCAAAATATCCTGTCTCTCGTCTAAGACCGAATGAAATTGGCAAAATTACCTGGAACTCATGGTAACTATCGAGCGCAAGATCTGGATCCCTCAATATTCGTGTGGATACTGCAAACTCTCGATTGCTGCTCAAAGGATGGAAGAACAGGGTTCGGAACCCATCCAGAGCAATCGGGGACAAGCTCATTCCGAATATGCCCTCCTCGCCCCACTGGAAGTTGAGCCCGCCAATGTTGTAATCACCAGCGAGGGGATCTGGCATGAAGTAGCTGTGCGTGACTCGCCAAGACGTGTTATTCTCCCAGGAGTAGACTATTAGGCCGTAGCCGAGTTCGTCTGACATGTAGGCGAAAGCATCGTCGCAGCCGCCTTTGCCCAGATCTACAGCAATGTTTGCGATGAAAGTGTTCTGGGGAGAATGAGAGGTGCGCGAACATGAAATATCCAGTTTTATTCATCTCGCGGTCATTATTTATATTCGAGTGCATTTTGAGGAAAAACTATTGCCCAGTACCGAAAGACTTCTAATTGCTATTGTTATCACCGATCTTCCGCTCCTTAGGGTTATTAAATCCCTTCATTAAAAAAAAGAGGGTCCAGTTTTTTGTCACTGATCTATTCTTACTATACTATACATCGATACTGTATAGGTTTTTTAAGCTCTTCCGAAGGCCTATTCCTCTGTATTTTGCTCAAGTCTTGTTTTTTTTTAGAGATGAGCCCTGAGTAGTCCTTTCTGGAAGGTTCCGGCTGTTTCTGCCTTTTTTGGGTCTTTTCTCGGTTTTTTTTCGAGTTTTCAGCACCTAATGCTCGTTTTATGAGCATTTTTGAAGGCTGAGGGGGTTCTAGGGGTTTCTACTTTGGATTTTGGGCCCTTCTGGCATCACTGGCAAGATATTTTAAACCTTTTAGCGACTTTTAAGGCTCTTCTTAGATGTTTTTGGCACATAAATGCTGATATCGTGAAAACTATCAGGCGTAGCGCCAAAACTGGGATTTGATTAGCCTATGACGATGGGGAATGAGCCGATTTTGACACAGAATGCGAATCTCTAAAGTGAATTTTAAATTTTTGAATTTTGCTATAAAAAAACCGATGACATATAAAATAAAGAAACCAATCTGAATGGACACTCGAGAAATGTTAATACGCGTGCGGAGGTCACGTCTAATTCTAGTTCTCTTTAAATAGTTGCACTTCGCAATTAATTATTATCACTCTTTTGGGAAGACCAGATGTTGGATTAAATCTGTTCGTTCATTTTATTCAGTAATTATCATGGCAGAAATGATAAGAGAAAAAATCTGGGATTAATGAAAAGTAATGGAAAGTTATAATTAGTATTGGAAAGAGGAAAAAAAATCTTTCTATGATTTAGTAATGGCCATTTTAATCTCAATGGGAGGAGAACAATAAAAATAAAAATAACATAAAATAAATATCAATTAAGATTGCATGAGGAGAAAAGGGGTGGAAAAAAACATTTAGATCATTTCAACAAATTGAGATACGCGACCGCGTATTATTTAATTGTACTCTAAGAAAAAGATGTTTTTCAATAAATATGTCGCCAGTTGCATGACAGGAACTAATGGCTCGAAAACTGAGAAGAGGATAATTGAGAAGATGAAAATCGACGTTCTACCTTGAATCACGTTTTTTTATATAAGGAGAAATCTTACTATCGAATGTTCGAGGTAATTGTTATCGCCATCTCCATATGCCACGAGTTAATTAAATTCCTCTGGAATGATCTCAACCCAAACTGAATTTTTCTTTCTTGCGTCTGATATTCCTTCAAATGGCCTCGTTAACTTTATCACCCAATTATTCACTGAAAAACCTTTGGCGGGACCATATTATGTTATCTTGCGAAAGTGCAAAAATAGGGCGCTTTCCGGTCATTATATTTCCCAATTACGATTTTATTGAAAATTCAAATAATTCGTTCAATTTTTACCTTTGGTTTGTTCAATTTTTATGAATTAACTTGAATCCTTAGTTTGTTTTTGAAACAATCACTACGAATATTACGAAATTACCCATAAAAATGATTTTTCAACTATATTGTGCCTGAAATATTTACTACCAATAGGAGACTCCATTCATCGAGACTATTAATTTTCCTGCAATTCATAACAATAAATACAAAGGCAATAACTTAACCAATTCATAAAACCTTGAATTAAGTATTTCTCATATCTCGACGAAATCTCCTCATCAAAAGTATAATATAATTGGTATGACCATCTCTCCATGCCGTGAGTTAATTAAATTCCTCCGAAATGATGTCAACCCGTACGGGATCTTCCTTTCGTCGCCAGATATTCCTTGAAATCCCTACGCTAACTTTATCAACCAATAATAATAATTCACTTAGAAATCTTCAGGCCATACCCCATTAATTTCATCTCGGCCGTTGCAGTTACCGACAGTAAGAGACAAAATTTATTGGAAAAGCAACTAACTTTCTCAATTTAGATCTTCATTTCATTCGGCGTTTATCAATTCACTGGAATCTTGAGCTACTTCTTTCAGAAGATTATCCATAAAATCATGATTTCGTTTTCTGACTCAGTCGTTTACTTACAAGAGCTTAAAAATAAATGAATCAATTTGTGTAACCGTCAGCCAAGTTTTTCCTATTCCAAAGCAATTTCAGCATCGAAATTGCAATGTAATTGTTGCTACAGTCTCCACATGCCGTAATATAATTATATTTCCCCCAAATTATGCCAAACCTCACTGGCTTCTTCTTTCTGCTCTCAGAAATCCCCTGAAGTGGTCTCTGTAACTTTATCTTCTAATTATTCACTTTAAAAACTCGATGCCATACCATATTAATATCATCTGGCCGGAGCCTGTACTGCCTGAGTAGCTTGTCAGTGGTGAGATCAAATACATTAAGAGTATATGGACAAGCCTGCACAGTAGTATTTCCAATGCCAATGGTACCAGTGTCCAGCACCCAAAGTCTGTTGCACTCGTCCGCATGAATTCTGTAACACGAACAAATAGGTCATAAAATCAAATTAACAACACTGGCGCAGAGGTTACAAGCATATCTTACAGCAATACTCATAGTCTTCCATATCTCGTATCGTTTAATCAACACATATTTGCATATAATTTTCTCACCTGTAGGCAGTGGTAAGGCCAGTACCACAATCGCCAGCTTTGTTCTGCGCCCAGTTTGGATAGGGTGATAGCTTTGGTGATCCACCACGATTGGTATCCAGTGATATGTAATTCAAGGTTGCCGGTATACCTGCAGCAGTTTACACCTTTTGTATCGGTTTTTTATGCCTCATAAAATACAACCATCATAAAGTTCATTTTATTGGTAATCCTAAATTATGTCAATCCTGTTTTAAAGAATTTTTTTTTTTGACATTGGCCACTTGGGACATGAAAATCACCCGGATGCAGACATTTTCTTTCCATGGTAAATGTCACATCTCAATCGAATAAACTCGTTTTCACACGTGTATTTAAGGATCATTAAATTTTTAAGGATCTATGCGTCATCGGAACGAGTCCATTAAGACATTCTCATGTTTCTGAGACGGGTTTAATGGATTCAGTTAACTGAAAACAAAGTTGAATGAATTTGAGTCTTGCGAGAGACTAGATAATAGTGCAATTATGATAATTGTTTCTGGGATTGGAGTTTTGGTTATTATGGGGAGATTGGGTTTGGGTGTGGGAATAGTTTAATTAATTTGTGCTTCTGAAGGAGGGGGGATTTAGAAATTTTTAGGGTTTTACCCTAAAAACCCTGCTACATTTTTATTGAATATTCCACTATTTTTTGAAAATTTTAATGAAAAATTTCACAGATTTTTTGTTTTTTTAACAGAATATGTTCGATCGAAATTATTCAACTTCTTTCTGTACGTTTTAGTCTATCGGGATGTTATATATACCATTTTGTATTATTATTATTATATTTTCTAATGGATATGTCTGTGGATAAACAAGTGCGAAAAAAATGTGGAATATTATAGGAGGGGGAGAATTAAATACTTTTTAATAATGATCGTATCGAGAGTGAATAGAATTTTATAGCCAATGCGAAGGCTTTCTATGATTTTTTATTTTCACGTGGTTATCACAAAGATTGCGAATAAAGCGGAGTATTTTTCATCGGTTTATGTCGAATAAATGCATAAATTGCACCTGATAACTTAATTTACACCCAGGGGGTATGATTCTTCTGCCCACGCTTTCCTCAGAAGTGCACCGGCGCTCAAGAAGTTTTTAAGAGCAGTTTCTTTTTATATTCGAGCATCACCATGAACCGAAAAAAGAATTTTCATCGGCGTTGTTTCTTTTCTTTGAAGAGAGTCGTAAAGGGTGGCAACATGCACAGGTGTAAAAAAATGTCACGTAACTGGAGGACACGCTGGTTGGTTGAAATAAACTTGTTCCTGGCCTCCCAACGATACAATCGTAATGCTTATCGCCCACAACAGCGGTCCCATTCCTTCGGATCATCTCATTCTTGAGAATTTGTTAGTCATGAAAATTGTAGGACATGGGAATATTTTCGCACCGATGTTTTCGTGGTTTTATTGATACTGCCGCAGTTTTGTTAAAACGAACTATCAAATGTCATTTCCTGTATTACACGTGGAAAACGATTCACGGGAAAATGAGGTTGAGGATAAATTGTCGAAAAAATTTAAGTGATGAAATGAAAGGTATATGAGAAAGGAAAGATAATATTTTTGCGTGCACCGAAAATGATTGGCTTCAATGGATTTTTTGAACATTTATATCAAATTTGATTTCAATGGAAATTTCAAAAAGGTTTAGCACTGGGTATTCCAAAAAATTGGTGGAAACGGCTTTTCTACGACTCAATTATTCTATGTTCTATCAAGTAATCGAAATCCGAGCGATTCAAAGGAATACATTCTTTAAGTTATAATTAATTGGACAAGAGAAATTTATGTAGGCTAGAAACTGATGTTTTAGTTGAAGATTGAATAGTGTAAATAAATAGTGTAAAATTGAGCATTTTGAACAACATTAAATAAAAATAAAATTAAAGAGTGAAGTAAGTTGAAGAATTTTTCATTGACCTTTCAGTAAATTATGAAGTTCAATGATTTGTCTTATCTCAATCAACGTCAATGTTTCCGTTTTGAAAATTATCAGTCAAGTATTCACAATAAGTGGACTTGTTCCGGAAACTGCAGGCGGCACGTGTTACTGAAAATATGATGTATTGCGTACACGGATAGAAAATTCTTCCAGAAAACTATCAAAATTATCTTCTCATCATACAATGGATGATGGGGATGAATATTCCTTTGCACTTGTTATGATAAATAAAAATTCAATGGTGATTCAGGAATAGGGGAGCGAGTACAAAACTTAGGCGGAAATTTTATTGCATAGGATCTTTATGCGATAAAAGGCCTGATGAAACAAGAATTCGTGCAGGCTATTTCCTATCAAGCGTCGACTGCAGTGAAATTTGGAAGTCATCGGCCGCTGAAGAGACGATTGTTTACGTTTATAAGTCAGAGTGAGTAGAAAGTGATAGCATGAAACTTCGATATGGATGAAGCATAAAAGGTTCAAAGTACGTTGTCAGAAAAAAATTACCTTTCTTCCGCAGGTGACAGTGGATGCAAATGAAATTTAATTTCAGAACTTACTTATTTCAATTTTCAATGAAACATGATAAGTACTAAATTAGACTGGATATTTAAATACTTAAAATTTCACAATTTCAATACTTTGTGTTGTTATTTAGTTATTTATTATGTGTCTCATGGATCGTAAAATTTATAGTTCGGGTTAAGTCTTACATCAAGCTCAGCTTTTTCCTTGGCGTTTTAGTAAAAAGAACAAGTTATACAATTTTTTGAAAAGTATCACGCACAATTCAGTCAAAATTTTGGAATTGTGTAGGCAAAAACTGAGTGAAGTCTGTAAAAACGTAGAGGTACTTCATTTCTCCACATTAAAAACAGGTAAAAGGTTCTCAAGAATAAGCGGATTTTCAAAAATATTAATTATTAAGGGGCATTCTTATTTTTCTCTTCTCAATAGCATTATTTAACTTCAAGAAGTATCGTCAGAATTACCAGATACAGTATCTCATTGAAGTCTACTTCCTTAAAATTTCGTTGCAACCTAATGAAAAAAAAAATTATGCACAATAAAATTGTTTTTTATTTTTTTGGGGCACACTTCAACTTTTTGTAATTGAATTTCCACATTTTGTTAATCAGATTAGTCATGCACTACAATCGATACCGACGTGTCTCTACTTTCTCAGTGATATATGACGTATGATATGACGTTTCCCTCAATTTTCTCGCCAATTTGTCCTCTCCATGGACGAAAAATCATTTAAAGTTCATGAGAACGACCTCATTCTTCCTCTCCGATCCCTACACAAATGTGCACCGCAGTTTTTATTGTGATTATCCCTCAAATATATGAAAATTTCTTTGTCACATTTCACTCTAAATGTGACACATCATCAATCGGGTTTAGAAATTCAATAATAAAAAATAAAAAATCAAAAAATAAAATCGCGCTAAACAAACTTAGACACAAAAAAATTGAAGGTATAAAAACTGCAGCCCCCCTCAAAAAAAGATGAACCGACATAGAAAAAAACATTCACCTCGAGTTGAATAAAACCCTCATTCACAATCCGAATTGGCGAATTCACGGCGCGGCGATGGTGGCATTCATTTCGCTTCACCCGGGCGACAAAAATTTTTTCGGCATTTCTTCGTATATGCATTTTTTTTCTCATTCGTCTCGCAAGAGCCGGAAGTCTCCCAGACGAGATTCAAGAGTTCGTACCCCCTCAGTACATGAAACACGGCAGGAAAGGTCCAAGAAGGACCATTTCCGCTTCACCGTCTCATCTCCACCCTTCCTAATTTTTTTACATTCAGCATAACACATTTTTTCCCCCGCACCTCCCCCCCCCCACCATTACCAGTCCTGCATCCGTAATCAACCAACGAGGATGCCCGGTTTTTCTGCTGCGTTCACGCACTCGAAATGGTAGAATTAGAGAATGAAATGAGCGAAAAAAGAAGGGAAGAATTAGATTGGATAATGAGACTGACCATTCTTCCACCTTGGCACGGTAACGAAGAGCTTGTTCCGCCAGATTTCGATGCCGACAGGAAGCCCATTCTGGGGTATATAGTCACCGCTAGCAAGAGCTGCGTCGCGGCTCAATTGATCTGGATATGCCCAGTCCAGCATATTCCACGAGTACCTCTCAAGTATAGGTGCCCGTCCAAAATTAGCGCCCCAACCATTTCCCTTTGAATCACTAACACCATAATGACCAAGTGACAATGTCCAAACGACATCGAGACACACAGTAACCAGAACAACAACGAGGACAACCCGATTCATGATTGATTGGTTTACGCTAACACGGATGGACGACAACTGAATTCAAGAGGTGCGCGAGTTGTATTTATGGGAGATTTCGACCCCACGTTTTAATGGCAAATCTAGACCGCTGCGTGTCGGGGAGTCAGTTATCTGAGAGAAATTGTAATGGTGAAACGTGCGCGGGGAAGATAAAGTTAATGGGGGGGAGGTTGAGCCCCCACGAAACGTAGAGAAGGTAGCGTGGAGTGGGTCTTTCACTCGTGAGGTTTTTCCAGTGGAGAACACTCGGTCTTATGGGTTATTTGGGTGTCATACTGTGGGAGAAAAATCCAATGACAAGTTCGCTGCTGGAAATAACAATTACATTTCGTGGACGGTTGAGGGGGTTTATTCGAGATTGTAACGTTGAACGCTATCTGGGGGGAAACTCAGGGAATTTTGGATTTCGCCGATCATTGAGGAACCATTTATTTTAAAGTTCTTGGAAACGCGACGCAGAACAATTTTGTCAAGTGTCTGAGGCTTTCTATTGCCGATGAGTCGACTGAGGTCTCAAGTCCGATGATATTTCACTTTTTCAGTTGTTCTGTTCTATGTTATTTGAGGCACGCCCTTTACAAACTCATATTTTATTTATCCATTATCTAATTTGGGGTTTTTTTGAGGGTGCCAAATTTTGCAGGGAAATTTTACACAAGTGTTACTATGCAGCGAAGCTACCGGAAAATATTCAATCATTTCATTCGTGGTATTACTACTGAAAATTCGATGTATTTTTTCCACTTTAATTTTGAACTATGCTGCGTAAAAACTTGAATCCGTATTTTTTATTAATTTTCTATGACAAATATCTTTGAAGTTTGGGTGAGACAAAATAATTAAAATTTTGGAAATTGTATGTCAATTTGCTTAACAATATATGATCCAGATTTGGTGTCGTTTTTACATTTCCTTTGTTTCACCAGATATAATTGACTGAGGAAGTAGCGTAAGTATAATTACTCCGGACTGCTTCCTGACCCAAGTTAGTATATTTTACCGGGGACGGAAATGCGGGGAAGAGTAGGGGTAATATCTTGGAAATTCATTCAGATTCTGAGTTAATAACGATCAAAAGTACCACTGTCAACCATACTCTTGTCAACCTCCGCGTTCTTGTGACTTTGATCACTTTGTGAGACATTATTACTATTATTTTTATTATTAGGCTCGAGTGTTGCAGAGTCTACTCTAACCTGTTCCTGTATGTTTAGCTAGTTTCCGGCAACGGCGCATCACGGACAATTTTATTTGACACGAGAAGAACTAATTCCTGCATGGAAAATAATTGGTTGTCTTTACGAATTTAGGAAACTATGTTATTCTAAAATTACTATAATTTTTGACACACTGTGTATGAAGTAACACTTTACTCACGCTTCGCGTACGGGAAATTCCACTCTCCACATATTGTGATGAAATAGTATTTTTTAATATAAGTGAAAAATAGTATATTGTACAACTAGTGCGTAAAGTAGCACTTTTTCCCATGAGTTGTGCATCGCTTGCTAGGCGATCACACGAGGTGAAAAAGGCGATACGCACGTGTTGCACACCTAATTTTTTGCAATACCCGCCAAAATTCGCTTTGAGGGGAGGTGAGGGCAAAGTGTTTTTTCTTGTGTGCGGAGTGCGGAAAAGTCAAGATCGTGTGTAAAATGAAATTCGAGTGCGTAAATCGAGGCTTTACACACGAGTTTCACTTTACGCACGATTTCTGACTTTTACGCACACTGTGCGGAAAAGTTCCACTTTACGGACGAAAACCGGTACCGAAAAGTGAATTTTTTGGGCAGGTATTGCAAAAAAAGTAATTTTCGACGAGTGGGAGGGATAAAATCCGAGTCCGAGTCGAGGCTTGTAATCACGCAAGTTGGACACTGCTTTTTTTCATGTGTATCGAACAATCTTTTATGACAGTAGGGAAATAAGGATACATTTTTTCACGCTTCGCTTGACAGTAGTGAAAAAAGGGCACTTTTTTCACTTGTGTCATAAAATATTGTTCGATACTCACGACAAAAGTGGTTTTAAGCTCGTAGGAGGTTTATAACAGGAGCCGAAGCCGAGTCATATAATCCCCCGCTTTTAAAAACCCTTTCTGCCAATCGTATAGGAATGTACTATTTCAAGACACGTCAATATTAATACAATATCAAATAAAAACTTGATTTTTTTTCTCGGAAACTGGGACACTTGGAAACTTTTTTTTTTTTTTTTTTTTATATTACGGCCCTTTTTCTGCCCTCCATACGGAAGCTAATCGGCCCTATCCTCACCCTATGCATGCGGCTGTGGGTCCTACACTG
>JAPYZM010001549.1:0-17769 GCA_030522845.1 Psyttalia concolor
TTCATCTAGCAGGAGTCAGGATTGCCACACATTCTGAGATGCGATTCGGATTACAACCCTTATCCAATCATTACACCCAAGCTTGGATCGAGGCTCGACTAGTCTTTGTCAATTCTGGATCAAGCCTGATCGAATCTCGTTTCGATCGTTCATTCCTACCTGGGCTTCGATATCTCAGTCTTGAACACCAGTGCTGTTCCAACCTTAAACCAAGGCTTGATGATATATTGACGCTCCATGCTTGAATCAATATACGATTCAACTATGGAAAGAAGTTTCATTCAAGCTTGGGTTATCCAGCCTTTATGTCAAATGCCGTTTCAGCCTTATTCCAATTGTCAGGGTTCACTTTTCCTACCTGGAAATTGATTATTCAGAGCTGGTAAAAAATTAATGAGATCCTTTCGTTATTATAATTCAGTGCAAAACCATTCGTATTCTCACAAGAGATAAACTTGTGCACTACTTTCTGCATGCGAAGTAAATCGAGGATCCAGTTGGGCACTGAAATTTGGAGTGGCGACACCTTCATCAATTCCCAAGAGCAGATCAATAGGTAACCCTTGTAATTCTTTGACTACTGCGAAATGCAGCAGGTTCAGTAATTTCAGGTATTTCATTACCGATTGATATCATTACATTCCTACATCCTCCATTTCTTTCACAGGCGGATTGAATTTACGTTATTTGCGTAGTCTCGGTCTCCTTGTTTTCCTCATTTTGCGAACCAAAGGTATATCGATAGGAGATATTTATAGCTCCATTTGCAGAAACGCGTGATTTAACGGGAAAATAGAAATACGAACGAAAGTTCGGGCAATTTGTTAGACGCACAGAGCGCGGGAACCTCTACGACTCTGCGGATCAATCAATTTCTTCTATCCCAATGAAATTCTCCGACCTAGCAATTCCCGGTCCACAAGACTACTGGACTTATTGATTTTTGTACTGCTTCAATATTTTTTCACAACTTAATCTTTGAAATAAAAATATGTAGCGAAACTCACAACAGATGGCGGACAAATTGAGAATTCAAAAATGTGATTTGCGATGTATAATAATAATAAATACGCTTTTCGAAAATTCGCCAATTTAAGTTTCATTGCCTTCAATTAAAGCGGATGGAAATTATTAAAGTGCAGATTTTACCGACAATTCCAGGTAATTCTAAATTTTGATGAGCAAGAAGACGAGAATTCTTTAATTCACTTGAGTTGTGAATAACAGCATGATTAATAGAGGACGGAGGTGTAACATGGGCATTTTAAAATTCTGGTCACATGTTGAAACCTAATTGACTGACAGATGAAGCGGAATAATTTTTCTTCCTCGGAAAGAATATTTAATTATCTTTGCAATGATCATAAATGGAGCTTAATTAATCAATCCACTCCCGAGTTATAAATATAGCGAAAATATTTTAGGTGTTGTATTCTTCTAACTTTTATAATTTTGGGAACAAATGCTTAATCTGAATCACAGTAAATATTGATTTTTTCCAATAATTATGAAAGGCACAGTTCCTTGAAATTTCAAACAATTGCTCTTATCCTCGTGAAATATCTCATTGTTATAAGGTCTTCCAGTCCCGCTACTGAACTTATTCATTTTTTCTTGCTCCCCACATTTTTGCGAATTTTTTCATCCAAATAAAAATGTAGAGAAGAGCTCGCACAGACTGCGAACGAGTTACGTGAATTCGTTCGGTGGGAACGAGCAACTGTGGATAAAGTAATGGAATGTATATGTAGGGTACCTCGTAATTATCGACTATGAATAAATTCTAAGCGCATCGGAGAAACAGCGTCGCACCATTGTGGATGGCTTACAAGAGTACGGGAGAATACTGTGTAAAGTTTGATCATTTTATAGGCTAGTGGTGTTTTGTTAACAGTAATTACACATGTTCCCGTAGTCTGTGAGTCAATGTTAGAGCGCAGTATTGGGCAAGTCATAATTACAATATCCCGTGAAATGACGAAATTATTGAGTAGTGTATAGGTTTTTGGATAAATTTAACTTACGTGGCCGAAATCGCCTCACTTAAATTGATACCTCACATGAAAATACTTATAGGTCTTGCCTTTTCCTTTTAATGAATATTTAATTAATACCATTCCCATGATTCTTTTGATGTTACTTGGTGAAAGCCAATCATTTTTTTACCGAATTCTATTTGAATCTATCGATCAACCTCACAATAGGATAACTTTTGAAAACACTAATTTTATTAGATAGTATACGTTAAATGTGTCGAAAGGACCACGGAAATTTAAACATGCCTATTATAATTGTCGATAGAATCCTGTTGCATTTGGCATTCAGTATCGTGCGGTTAGAAGCCAAGGTCGGTTTTACGATACCTATTTGGGGTACAATTTCGTCCGATGGGACATTACCATAAATGGACTTTAATGTATTCTGGAGAATCATATGGTGCGAAAGCGGGAGATTGTTATGGAGGATGCAAGGTTAAAAGCACTGGATTTCACATATTTGCAATGGTGTCGAATTCGTACGTTGATCATTTGATGTTAAATTGGTGGTCCCGACAACTACTACATTACATTTTGTAAAAGAGGATTTGGATCGGTTTTCCAAGAAAAAAACGTTTGTCTATTTTTCATTGGTCTTCACCTAATAAATGAATTCGGAAAATAAAGCGTGAAAGATGGAGATTTTTTTTCTGCCTACATGGACTGAGAGTGAGCATTCCGACCGCGCTTCGTTCGGTTAAAAACGCTCCGTTTCGTCTACTTTGGCAGAAAAATCGTGTTCAACCCTCGGGGGGAAAATTAGACAGGCACTCCGCAGATGCTTACAACCCTCGCCTACGGCTCGGGTCGTAATTTTGCACGTGAGCACGACTTGTCTACTTTTCCTCCCTAGGTGAGAAATATACTATTGTTATATGCCATGATACTTCTGTGATTGTCCAGTATGGTTATTCAGAAAATACTTCAAAACCCATTGATTCTCAAATTTTGAAGATAATCAATACCCCATTTAAAAACACTACAGTTTATTCACTAAAAGGATGAAAATTTTATTGTACTTTAATATTTTATATTTTTATTGCTTTCGTAGAGAAGTTCGTAACACCATCCGGATAAATATTGATAGTGTTGTCTCATCCTCTTTGCAGGAAGCAATTGCGGAGCTCATGAGAGGGCGCTCCTCAACAATCTCCTTGCCAAGTACAACACCCTGGAGCGACCGGTGGCCAACGAGAGCGAGCCGCTCGAGGTCAAGTTTGGCATAACGTTACAACAAATTATTGATGTGGTGAGTTTCCAAGATTTGTTTATCAATATTTCATGCTAGGTTAATTTTGCAGAGTTCAACCCAATAATTTGCAAATGTTTGAGTTTGCGGGAATACAAAATTTCATAGATCTACTGGATGCTCGTTCACTCGATACCTCTACGCGGTAGGTCGCTTTACGAAACTTGTAAATTTCTAATGCAAAACATAACTGATCATTAGGCTACAGTCTAACTTCATCCATTGACTGAATGGATTTTAGATCATGTTGATGATATCAGGTACATACCGGGGCTGTTCAATTTACAATGCTAACTTCTTAATTTTCGAGAAATCCTCGAAAAATCAAGTCCCAAACAAATTGGTAATTGAATCAATTTAACTTTTCCTCTGTCCATTTTCCGGAATACAAACCAAATATTTACTATTTATAAATAAGCTTAAAGAAATCAGAGAGATTATGGTCTAAAATGTTGTAGTCAATACTTCCCAAAGGTGAGGACTTTTAGTTTTGTTAATTATTGCTGAAATTACAACTTGCAGTCAGCTGTTCATGATACTAGAACTCTCCAATCGTTCCCTATTTTTGTTGTTTCCCGAAACATTAATTTCTCCGTAAATTCTTCGCAATATTCAATCATCGTTCATGAAAGTTCATTCCAACTAGCACCTTTCTAGACTTGACTTACCGCTGTCGTTCATCAACGCTGCGTGAAATATTGATCAGGGCAGTTGGCTCTTGAGTAGCGATAACTTCCGGAATACTTCTGCGAAAGTACGTTCGACTTGCGCAAGTTCGATGATGAGTAAAATTGAACGGACGGTGTGCGACGAAACTCGGCTCAATCTTGATATACTGATTAGCATAAGGTCAATACGGATTACGTAAAAGCCTTGGCTCATGTCAGAAGCCCATATCAACTGGGGTCTCTATTCACCCTTCACTTTTCATTGAATAGCCAGTAAAAATCTCTTTTTTACGTCGTCCCAAACTTGGTACAAGACTTAAGTTAGAAACGATGATCTTAAAGCCCTGGCCGCACAATCAAGATTTTTTTTTGTAAAGCATCCAATAATTAATGACCCTAACATGTCGAAAATTAACCACGTGAAAAAAAATGTGGGATTCGATCATTGAAAGAAGTCAGAGAGATTATTTCAAGGATAGATAAGTCTTAAATCTAATACGCTATTTTACCAAATAACTCAAACTGGATGCATTGACAGCAGACCGGGTTTTGTGTTTACACTTTCAGTACTTCAACGAGTGTGCGACGGTATTAATTATCGGATTAAGAGCGTCTGAATTTTTATGAATCATTGGGCTGCTGTCCTGCGGTACAGATGACATGTGCCCTGGTAAAGAACTCTGTTGCTAAGGAGAGCGTGAGAGCAGGCCCAATGTCGCAATATTCGAAGTGGTTCAAGAGTAATATAAAGCTAGTAATATAAAGATAGCTTTGCTAGGTTTAAAAAAAGGTTTAGAAAATGCAGAGTTTCAAAATGACTCAATAGAGCTTATTAATTGCAACTAAATCGTGACTGGTCACTCAGTGGGGATTGGCTCTAGTTCTAATCGGTCTCGCCGACTATAAAGAAATATTTTCCAATTTTATTAACCATTATAAGTATTCAAAAAAGTATAATTGACTCTATGTAGTTTTTTCTGAATTCATCGCATAATAGACAGATAATGAGAAAATGTAGAAGTTGGTAGAGAAATCCCTCAAACGAAGTAATTTTCGTACTGGACAATACTTGAGTCGTCCCGTACTCGACCAATTCAACTGCCCTAATTAGCCTGCATCCTTTGAACTTCGTCTCGACTTCTCGCATCTCGTTAATACTCATTTATAATCTTTATTCCATGCGAGAAATAATATTTGAAATTGTGACGAAGTGAATGAATATAAAATGAAGTCATCTTGAAATATTAATATTAAATTCTCTCGCATTTAGTATTGTGGAATTTTACGTATTGCCGCCCAGAAATTCTCTACAATTTTTTCCTTCAATTGCATACAGCTTTTTAAATGGAAATATTTGAATCAACATTGACTATACATTTTTTGACAATACAGGTAAGAACAATGAGCTTTTCCTTCATGCCAGTTTCCATTCATCGCTTCAGTCAATTTTGACGTACTAGAAGAAAAGAGAAAATATTTGTCACAGGTCAACATCGCGAATATGGCTCCCGATGTAGGTCAAAATTACCAGTAGGACAATGGATGGGTGGGAAAGGAGGTTACGAGAAATAAAACCAAAGAATGAAAAAGGGTAAAGCTCAAAATTACATAAATGACTAACGTATCGAGGCAGAAGAAGAATGAAATTCTTAGCACTGTGCGATATCACTAAAGCCCGCTATAAATTGAAATTCCTGGAGCCGCTAAGAGACCAGGCTGTGAGAGCTGGAGTGAGTCGAGTAAAGAAAGAGATGAATGAGAAAGAAAGAAAAAGATTAGAGAAAAAGCTGAGGAGAGAGAAAAAGGAGGTTCACAAGTACATGGAGTATAAAATGCACAGCATCTGTTTTCTTTTGAAATGGAAATTTCACATTTTTATATCACTACTACTACACATTCTCATCTTTCTTAGGGAGTAATAAGGTTGGGGGTGCTTTTGCCCGGTGTGTACACTTTGTATATCTTCAGAGGCCTTCATGTGCCCTCTGTGTCTCATGTATACAACTCTGCTATGTAGGTTTTCTGTCTTGACTCGGAGCACAAAAAGTTCTTATCGAATTTCATCTGAAAAGTGAGGGCATCATTATACGTCTTAGTGAAGTGAGTTGTGTTATTAAATTACTACTTTTTGCTTTCAGGATGAGAAGAATCAGATTCTTACAACTAATGCGTGGCTCAAACTGGTAAGTACTTTCACGTTTAATTAATCTGTAAGATTTTGTTTATTCCCGGTTCTAAAAAAAATAGCAAATTAATTTCAATTTTTATTGAAATCTTGGCTGGCTATCACGTAAATCCTGATGAGCCAAGGTTGGCTTGACAAGTTTTTCACGTGCTTGGTTAACCCTTGAACTAAGCTTGGCAATCCCAGTCTGGTCTGCCGTACTCTTCGCCTGCTTGGCCCTCCCTCGGGGCAAACCTGGTGAGCCACGTCTGGCAAGCCAAGTTTGACAAACCCAGCCTCTCCGGCCACTTGTGACCCGTTTTGCCACCTCTGGCATTTCTTACCTGGGTTGAAGTCTTCCCGAAAACCGGCGTACGAAATGGCTATGGCACTATCCTCCCGTTGTCCGTTGATCACTGGGATACGTAGTAGCTTCGCTTACCAGACGATCAGCTTCTTCGTTCCTGGCCACCACTGAGTGGAACGGAACGCACATAAATCTTATCACATCTTCATTGGCGTTAACTATGTTCTTGTATTTATCTTTAATATTTAGAATTAGTTTCGGTTCAAAATATATACTCCGCAGCATGATCGACTGGAGAGCACTTAATGAGTCGCTAACGATGTGAAAGGCATTGTTTGGATATGTATGAATAAAGTTGATAGCTTCAGAGACTGCCAGTCACTCTGCTGTATATATTGACGCTCTGCTATTTATTGAGATTGATTTTTCTACATTCATTTGGGGACAGTAGAATGCAAAGCCAACGGATATACCATCAGTCATTTTAGTAGTGTTGGCGAAGATTTTTATTGCTCCTGTGGAACGGTCACTTATTAATTGATTTGGATCATTATTTTATGCAGTTCTGATAGTCTATCCAAACTCCGCATGTTTTTATTAGATAGAACATGGTCTTTGAAGTTTTTATATGAGTTGTAGATAATGTGATGGTGGTCTGAGGTGGAAGACTTATATTTGGAAGGGCTTTCATAAAATATGTGTGGAAATCCTGTAGCCCATACTGAATCGAATGGCAGAGTATTGTATCCGTTTCAGTTTAGACTTGGGAGGAGTTCTTTTGGGATAATAGATAAGTAGGTCATTTCTACTATAAGGCACCCGTAAATCTTATAGAGCAAAATTAGTCTCAGCATCAGCCCCTTACCAGAGGCCCCTGGGTGAATTTTATTATGTTTCGAGCCTTGAGAAACTCTTATGTTTGTTATTATTTGTTGCCTATGAGTTTCAAGGTTTTGAGCCTTGAAGCTCATATGCAGCAAATTTCATTAAGTGAAATGGATATCCGATGTTTATAAATTGATCAAGTAGTCTTTTTACGTCTACATTGTCCTATGTTGACGTCAGGAAATACTGCCAGTGTTTTCCTATTCTTCGACCAATTATGATCGACGTATAGAACTAGATTTTCCAACTTATCATAACATAATCACTTTTTCCGAAAACTGGTCTGAAACTTCGAGAGGATATTATGTTATTCAAGCCACCAAACCAATTGGTCTTTGACTAACGTTTCAAAGAGTGGATAAATGATGACAGCCTTGGGTCGTACACTAGAGTCGTCCGGTTTTGGAATGAAATAGACGAATTGTCCATTCCATTCCGAAGGTTGATCTGAAGAGATAAATATTTAATGGAAAATCTCTACCATATTTAACTGTCGTGTGATAGGTATAACCGTCAATAGGAAATAATCGATTCCATTTTTATCTGATGACGATTGATTACTTCGCATGCTCAGAGCAACGTTAAACGCAACGGGCTAAATGAAACTTCTAATATTTCATTACTTTTCCCCTGGGGGAGATAGTTAGGAACACTTGGCACCCCTATGGGATAGTTGCAGAATTTTCTTAAGATTTTTCATCTTTTCTCAAGGTTAGTGAGAACTTTTATGCGATAAGATAAAATTGAAAAAAAAAAATGAAACATTGCACGAAAGTGCATACTAAAGCATCCGAAGTGTAAATGTTTGGAAATTCCCAAAACAGTTTAAAGAATTCAATAATTTCCCAGCAAAATCTCGAATTTTCGGCGTTAATGTCAGAATTCATATAAATTTCATAATCATCTGGGATCTTTTGAAAAATTTAGACCCTAATCTAGTTAATTCTGGGAAAGGGGAAACTTTTTAATGGCGAACTAAAAAGAACGTAGATCGTTCTAGAAAATCATAGAACACCATTTGTCTCTAATTCATGGAAATTCATATAAATCTTTGAGTTTTTTCATTGAAAACATGAACGAAATTTGTGACCTCGCGGCAATAAGTTGGCTTTTGAGAAGTTTCTAATGAATGCATTTATCATGTCTTGCTGAAAACAACTTTTAAACGAGATTTTACATTGAAAAATTGTTGAATGAGAAGACCACCACATCAAAGACGAAATTCCATTGAATAAACAAAATTTACTCCACCGTGAAGTACATAGTTACATGCGTACACACCCGAGGCAATGCGAGAAAAATCTCGAAAGTTGGGTGAAATTCAAAGAAAATTGTGATGAAAGGGGAGTAGAGTGACACCAACGAGATCGTCTCGCCTCGGTAAAGAATGGGGATTTAGATGGTTGTGGACAAAGACGAGGACAAAGCCACGAGCCGGCGGAGGGGATTTTGCGATTGGCGGTAACTGACGTTTCGAGGTTACAATTGATGTATTTAAACTGGCTTCAATGGTGAACGGAGGAATCCTGTGCTTGGAGTGGAACAAAGGGGAAGACGAGTATATCGTATCGTATCCTTGGATTGTTGAAGAGAGAAGGGAGTTGAGACATCGGATGATTTAGTCCGTAGGTTTATACCTCAGGGATACAGTATGCCTCGATCATTCGCACAGCGTTTATCCGGAGCCAATTAAGGCTACTCCTAACAATGCCCCGAGTCTTGGCTCATAGATGGTATATTTATCGGTGACTGAAGGAAACTCGAGGGGACTTGATCGCTTTGGCATTTGCTACAGTTGCAGTCTCTATTTGCTGTGTACATTCTGGGGTTGATTGGTGCTCATTCAGTGAGTCCGAGTCATTTTACTCGAAGGGTATTATTGTTAGGAGTTTCACTTGCCGCTGGGAAATGAAGAGGGAATTAACTAGTATTAGCGTTAATATTTCATGATATTTACTACAAAAACTAAGGCTCGAAATTGAAATACCCATGCATATTTTTCAAAAAGATTCTCAAGTATTTTGTCCTGATGCTGCATTTTTCTGATTTTTAATCGAAAAGAAAAGTATTTATTCAGACCATTAAATGAAAACACCTGAAAGACACTGGTTTTTATTGTGTTCTTCATTGTGATTCCCTTACAAGGAAGAGGATATGGCGGCAATGGTTAGTAATCGCGAAACATTGAAAATATCTCCTTCATTCACATACGAGCAACAATAGCAATTTATTTGGTCATATGTACGGTAAACAACGCATTCAAAGTTAAAGTTGTTCTCAATGGGCAAATGAATCCTCCGGTGTGCCAACAACTACCAACAATGTGGAGGCACAATGCTATGAGATTTGTGGCTTGTTCTCCAGTGCTCAACTTCCAAGACTGCCTCTGCATTACCGCCTTCCGGGTTAGAGAAAAACAGTGTAAATGAAGGGGTAGGGGATAAGTACAAATATCAAATGTAATCTCACGGTTGAACGGAGGAAAGCACCAGCTGCTCGTCATGGTGCATTTTTGTTATTATCGGTGTGGGTGCAGGTGGGCCCAATGGCGTGGGTCGCTTGTGCTGTTCTTCAAAGGGTTCAACTTCAAGGGAAAGCAACCATGTCTGAGCGATATCACTGATATGTGAGAATTTATGAAACAATCCTCGAAAAATAATTCTCTAAGCGTTGCATTGATCATAGAGATATGATCAGTAGATTATTCATCTGTCCTCTTCCATTATTATTACATCCATTCATTTCATATATAATATGGATACTCATTCATAATTTTCGCTCTTTCCCGTTCTTTTTTTACTTTTTTTTTTCACTTTCTTTATACATCTGTTCTGCTTCTTTCACTCCCATAGAATTTCATAAATTCCAAGTCGATATTATTATTATTAATTAGCAGAATTGCCCCTCCTCACTCCAAAATACCTCCCCATTAATCTCAAATGCCCATCGCTCCATCACCCCGGGCGATTAAACGAGAGCGTCTCCGAGTAATTAACGGCAGATCCAAACAACCGTAATCACAGCCATAATGACGCCCCCCATGACCAAGGGGAGAAAGAATAACTAAGTTTATTCGAGAGAGAGAGAGAGAGAGATGTCATTGTTTTGCACGACACTCACACAAAGACGGTATAAATAGGGAGTCTCCCCCACCTCCCTCCCCCCGCATCTAGTTATTTATTGTTCTCTTGATTATTTTCTTCCTAATGAAAAAGCCAGGCTTTCACACACGTCCCTCATCGAAACGGGGATTCGAAACGCACAACTGATGTTAATGCTTGTTTTGCGGGCGTTTAAGTATCCCTGCCTTCACCTCAACATTCTAAACGAGAAAATCATAGAACTACGAATAATACACAATACGTAGGCCGGTACGTGGGCCCTCCTCACCACAAACTTTTGGTGAGACAAATTAGGATGGATATTTCGCCGGAATGTGTGTGCACACAGACCGGGAAAAGGTGGGCACAAAGGCTCTTATATTCCCGTTGAGCTCTTTGGAATTATCATAAAGCACTTATGTGCACCTGACGTACGCTCTCAAATATGACTGGATGATGCAATTCCGAATGAACCTTTCGAGTCAACGGTGAAACGTAAATTCTGATATTTATTCAGATATTATTTGAGCGTTTCTTTTATTTTTGTAGATAAAGTTAATCCCGGAAAATCTTACCGAGCCTCCGTAATGTTAATGCAGGCAGTCAGCGACGCCTGGAGTTTCCCCCGGATCAATGAGAAATTCACTTTATCGTGCAATTTGGTGGTAAGGAAATCCGTCGCCCAGAAATATGAATGTAATTTCATCAGATCTTCGGAGACATTCAACTCGTAATTTATCACGCTCAACAGCGTGACGAGAATTATGGGGAATTAGATTGAACTAAATGTTAAATGCTTTTAATTGAAACTCAATTTCAATTGGTTTATTGGAAAACGCCTTAAAAATTATTTTTCAAGATCTACTCTTCCAGTTAACATTAATAAAAATTACCGGGGAGAGCTCGTCTACCTTTCATTGTACACTGAGAAAAAGACTACTCTTAGCAAAGAAGATACAAAAAAATATTAAAAAACATTTTCGCGGTAACTTAAAAAACAAGTGAAATTTCTGAATAAATTATCGTGTTCTCAGGCAGAGGAAAATCGCATATTATGTTATGAGGACTGTAGAAGGACGCTTGCGATGCGTGTAAAGTTAGCAGTACGCCGCGTCGGTAAAGCAGTGACTAAGCGAGCTGAGTCCTGAGGAGGTTGCTAGCTCACATGAATCGCAAACCTACATCACGGTTCGTATGTCATATTATTTTTTGCCACGAAGGCTCGATGAGAGGTAGAGGCGATGTGAGGACGCAAACGCAGGGTCCAGGGCGGCAGGCCCTCCTCTCACTGATGGAAATTCAATGGATTCAATCATGCTTAGCCTGGTCTTTTATTTATTAATTTAAATTAATGAAAAAATAATAAATCGGCAAACGCTAAGTGGGCCACGCTTGGAGTCATTGCCGAAGTTCGGCTCTTCCTCCCTGGGGAGTATCTGTCTCTGTCAACATGAAGTTTTCCAGAAGTTCACCTAGTTTGCATTGCATGTAGCATTTTTTGGATTATGATAACCTATAAAATCCTGATCGAATGTCTCATCATTTAACAGAAAAATTCTTGGTTCGGCCACTGGATGAAGATTTTTATGCATTCAAGTCTACAAAAAATTGAATTTGCGGGAGATTTGTATATAAGATATTACGTCATAAAAACCCTGATGATGAGCAAAATAATTAGATTTAACGCAACTTAATAACTCTTTTGGACCATAAAAATCTCATACTGTGGAAATACTTTCTTCTCTCACTCTGAGCATGAAATAATTTATCCAGGGATTAATGATTTTAAGGATTGACAATGAAATATTTATTTTTATCCAGTAAATTACCTTTCCGTCCCGGCGGGAGCAAAGTCAAGTTTCCCTCCCACTGCCTTTACTCCTACGCTGGATTGGAAAATGGGGTTCTAAGCAAGGAAAATAAAATAAAAGACCCACGTGCTTATCAACTTCGCCATCGGCTCCGCTGATAATTCTGCCTGTGGACAAGGTTCTTTTATTTTACCCCCTTAGGTTAGAAATGTACTATTTATTACTTTGTGGTGCTACAGTTATTCCATATTAAATTTTCAATTTTTATGAAAATGCTTTAAATCGAAACTCATTTCAAATATCCGTCAATAATGTGACACGCAATTATTAACTGGGGAAAACGTGAATTTCCTTGAGTAGAGGTATGAGTTAAATGAAACTCTCCAATCGATTCGAATTTATGTTTCTTCCGATTTGTTTTTATCGACGCCTGTAAATGCGACATTACTTCCACAATTTAAGACGCTGAAGTGAATAAAAGCGTTCAACAAAAAAGGAGAATGTGAGGGACTGGGGCTTGTCAACTATTTTGTCTCTGTCGTAGGTCGACTTGTTTCTCCCTCGTAGAACACAAGCGGCTTGTGGCCCGTGTGAAATTCAATCTGAAACTGTTGCGATAAAGTATCGATCCTGATGCTGTGTCATTGGTTACACTTGGTGTGTAGGGAGGTTTTGTTGGTGTTGGGGCACTGCTTGGAGCGTAATCAGCGCTTGGAGAAATGGGGCCGATGGGTATCGGGGTTCATTCTCGGGGATCTAGACACACACTGGATACGTAGGCGAGTACAGAATGGCTCTGGGTATGGCTCTGGCTTTCTTCCATCTATAGTTGGCCCGTCCCCGTCTGTCTCACGCGGTGCCAACTATCAACAGCAACAGGTTCTCAATGACTCTGGGGACCGCGTGTGCCTACAATCAGTATATTTTCAGGATTTCTTTTTATGTTTATCTCCTAGAACACCGAAACAAAAATATTGTCGGGTTGAGAATTAACATTCACCAATTCGATAATAATCAATTTCCTCAATGCGGTAATATTAATCCAAAAAAATCCCAAATTTGTAATTTTATTCCCATTTAGATCATATTTGATATTATCGAATTGATAACATTTAATATTGCCGAATGAATAATTTAAAATTACCAATTTGATAATATCTCACACTCTGCAATTGTTAATCCTACTAATATTTTTAGTGGTTATTGCTAACAATATCAATACTCAGCCAAAAATCATGCTGCATTTTTAATTTAATTTTTAATCAATTATTACTCAAAAATTGATTCTTCTAATTTGGTCTTGCGAATGGAAGCCCCGTACCTTTAAGAGTAACTGTAAGCCTCTGTAAGGTAAGAATGTTATTAAATGTGAATTCACCATATTTTTAGGTCATGGCTGTGTGCTGATAAATTCGATATTTTATTGAAAATATTTTACTGAGTTGACAGCTGTAATTGAGTTTCACTTTGATATGCTGTCTGAGCGAGATCGACTTATGTATAGCTGACATATAACAATTTCATTAAATTTCGTTTTTCCTCAATATCTCGAAACCTATTAAACAGATTTCATTTTTTTTTTTCATTACGCGTCAACGAGCACTATTTGGATCACACAAAATCTGGAGACCCGTTCTGATATAGTCGATAATTTATTTAAAAATCGGGGTTGAAAAAACTATATTTTATTGACAAACTGAGAATTCCTCTGTACGTCATAAATCTATTTTATCAAAAGATCAAATATATACATGTTACTTTAAGATTGGTGCTGGTAGAATTTTAATGGGAAGTCTATTCCCAAAAAAATTGGTAGCAGTGAAAAAAAAAAACAGATCTAATAATACATTAAGTAACAGTCGAACAATTTCTCTCGAATCGGGTCGACCTACACCTATTTCTCTCTGTAGAAGCCTTCAACGCAAACTCGAAATTCTCGCAAAAATCTGAGTCGAGCATATTTTTTCTGTCACTGCGCAAATGACACTCGTCAATATAACCCCATATCTGCGTCGCCCATGTGACCCGTCGACAAGCCAATCAATAACCAGTCATTTCAACCAAGAATGTTGGTAGGGAAAAAATGGAAATCGAAATTCTGGCACTCCCCTCAATAAATAAAGTCCTCAATATCGAATTTGAAAATGTGCAAAGCAATATTGACTCCTGCTATTTGTAGGAGCGATGAGAAAAAAATATCTCCGCCATTGGTTGCATTATTGTAAAAAGAATATTGAATCAAAGCGGCAATGCGATTGGAATCACACAGCGCCAGTCAGATTTACCGCGATGAAAATATATCTGATGCTTCGGTGCGTGAACTGGATCATATACCCGACATAGAAGGGGTAAACGCGGTGACAAAGATGGATGCAGCATAGGCTGAGCGGGCGACGACAAGATAAACTCTGTATCTCACACTCGATGCTGTGCACTCTCGATGGATTTTATATCAAATCGTTGATAGTGGTGAGATTATTGCCTTGATGCCTTGATGCCAGCCCATAAACATACGAATGTTATTGAGATTCAGTGGATGATACTTTCATTCACAGTTTTCACATTAATCCCATGACAATCTCAACGCTTCGATGAAACGGAGGCTTCACTCTGACATAAACTCCTCAAGTATGGAAATAAAATGTAGACACGTCCCTGAGAATTATATTCATATAAACTAGTATCTGACATTAACGCACCCATATTTAAGTTAGTTTAAATGTCTCTAAGTAAAGTAGTAATATCAATAGTACACTAACAGAAAAAACGTACTTTTCACTGAAAAATTAATTCTTGGTTCAAGAATATTATTTACTATCACATCATTCTTGAACCAATTTTCTTTGATCCCCTGAGTTTACAGATCGTCCAGGGAAAGAAAAATCTTATAACTTTCCTTTGCTGGACAATGAAAAATACTTGAGAAACAAAAGGGAAAGATTCGCTCAAGATTATGTGGTAGTAAAAACTATTCTTGAATCAAGAATTAATATCTCTGCCAAAAGTACGTGTTCTTCTCAGTGTAATAGTAACGCATAACAAAAGTAGACAAGCCTCACGTGCAAAATTACAACCCGAACCGAACGCGACGGTTGTAAGACCGTAGGGAATGCTTATCTGATTCTCTTCCCGAGGGTTGAATACGATTTTTCTGCCAAAATGGATGAAGAATGTGAGCGCTTCTAACCGAGTTGAGCGAGATTAGAATGCCCACTTTCGGTCCATGTAGGCAGAAAAATACTATTACCCACTGCGTATCGAATATACCCCCGAAATTTGATCCCCAGCCACTATCTCCAACATCTTCCCGTCCTACGAGATTCTTGTTTCTCATCGTACTCCGACATCTGATTTATACGGCTGTAGCGGGGCATCGAGTATCCCTCTCAGAAGACATTCCCAGGGGTGTCACAGGGCGTAAGAACGCATGTGCACGTCGGTCACGGATAATCGAATAGCGTCTACGTTAGAGAATGTTAACGTCATTCGAGACACCAGGCTTATAGATGCCTGACTATGTACCAAACGATACAACGAGAGAACATGTGGCCGAATACTCTAAGCCAAGAGGTTGACAACGAGGGTAAAAGGTACGAGTATGTACCAAGCAAGCTAGAATCTAATCTCAGCAAAGTGCATCCGCGTCGTCCATGATAACACTTGTGTATTGCACCTGGTCTCAACTTTTTCCACTCCCCCTTGTTTTTCTACTGTGACAATGCTCTATACCACTTGAATGGGCCACTGGTACAAACGTGTGTACTCTCATCTTGTTCGTCTTTTAGTCATCCCCTTTCATCAGCTATCTATTATCTCTCTCCACTGGCTCAACTCACTTCTCGTTTATTACTTGTAATGGTTTAACCCCCTTGGCTCACAACACGTGAGTGCTCTTTCATCTTCTTCTTTACTCTTTCGTTTCACCGCCCCCTGATAAATGGCAATTTTTCAACGTCATTTCCACCGTTTTCTGATACTTAAGTCTCGGCGGATGATTCCATTGGAATCAGAACCATAAACTGCTCAGTTGCGTTGTTAGATTTCACGTGGTGATGAAGTTACTTTGAGATTGTTCAGCTTTTGAGCTTATTTCAGGATCGAGTGCTTTTTAATCGCCCCTTTTCTGGATTTTGTCGAGTTGTTATGATGGATTGGAGTTTTTTCAGAAGTGCTTATATCGCTGGCTCTATTCGTTGGAGGGAATACTGATGATGTTTTTGTGAGTAGCGAAACTTGCTCAGCCGAGTGCTCTTTTCTAAAGAAAATATTGACTACCAACTCTAACAAGTATTTGCTTACCCCAAACTGCCCTATGAAGATGAGTCCTGACCTCTAATAAATAAATATTTTGCATTCTGCATTCCTGTTTTACGTTGATCATTTTCAACTTTAGTATTTAACTTCAACTGGCAATAATTGAATAGGTCTGATATACTGACCTTTACAGTGGCTCAAATATCAGCTCATATTTTCAAAGAGAATAATGATAATGTTCTTGCGAATCGTTGGGGCTTATTTAATCAGCTGCTCTCTTCACGAAAAATATTTACTCCCAATTTGCTCGTTTATGGTTTCACTCTACCCTTCAATGCTCCACGGCATGCTTATATAACGGTGAACTTCAATATTAAGATTGAATCGCTGGGAGATAGTTTAACCGACTGCAACATGAAAGAGACTCTCGAATTATCTGTGCAACGATCTTAATTATGAAGTGAGCGTATTTATCAAATAACGTAAAAGGAATACCTGTAATTTGGGACGTAAGATTTCTAACAGTATCGTTGCGAGTTTCCTGCAGAATTGTATTTGTAGAAATTTCAAGTCTGGCAATTGTTTGTTAACCCTTGGATGCCGGCTTGAATAATTGAATTGACAGTCAGTGCGATTTATGCGCAGGGGTTCTGAACAATATTTCTTTATGTCGAACCGTAGATATAATAAGATATCTCAACGGGTAGTTAGCCGGTAATTTCTACTCTAGCTTCTGCTAATAATGAATTTTCTACCTCGGTGGTATCTCAGCTCCGTAAAAAGTAACATAATTGGGAAAATCTTGGACAAAATTGCATATAAATCGCAGCTGCTGTCTTTTCACTGTAGAAACGACCAAGAAAAATTAGGGCCGCAGTGAGTCTTCGAAACGGAACAGCACGTTTCCTTTCTAGCACGGATGCATAGAAAAGTGAACAAGTTAATTCGGAAAAAATAGTTTATAAGCGAAAGGAAAACAATACGGACCATGTGTGCTTGTCAATAATTCAAGAATGAAAAGGTGAAACTTCAACATGTTGATTTATTTAAATACCGTATTTATCTAATCCTGTCATGTAATCGCAGGAGATGTATGACGATCTGTTACACGGAGAGAAAAATCAATGAATTTTTATAGTGGGATTCCAAGAAAAATTACCGTGCTGCACTACAATCTCGGCGCAAACTGCAGGCATAAGAAAAATTACTATGCTGCCTAGTAAAATTTCTTTATCGGCTTAGGAAAAAGTCTACATTAACCTCAATTTCATTTCGCCGCCGGTTCACAACTTGA
>JAPYZM010001550.1:0-22022 GCA_030522845.1 Psyttalia concolor
ATTTATGTGAAAGGTGAAGATAAAACAGTGTGGTTGAAAAAAAATTGTGGCCCTCTATTAGCATCACGAGTAGTTAATATTGAAGAATTTTATACTGATCGTCCATCCCTTACGACATTCAAAGAATTGCCAGCTCCCACTTGTCCTTTTCATCGTTATACAGAGAACAAGGCGTGTGCTGTAAAAAATGTTAAATTATTGCAAACCTGGTTAATGAAGAAGAAAAAAATTGTACGATCAGTTGATCGATCGTTTGACATTTATTCCAAACTAAATAATTTGATTTTAATGGATCGTGAGGATATTTCATATTTATCACATTCATTCATTAGTTCAATTGCGGCATCTAATGTTGATTAGGCTGGGGACAAGTTGTCTGATGCTATGAAAGCTGGTTGGTCCATCAAAAGATGTAGACGTTGTTTAGAGCATTATAATACTCTAGAGGGTGATACATTTAATGGGCCAACACCTATGATAAGGGATTGTGTGAAATGTAATTTTCCATAAAAAGAACAAAAAATATGTTTCATTATATTTTGATTCATATATTTCTTATATACTATTACATTTTTTGTATGAATAAAAAAATTATCAATAAAGAAACAAAATGAAAGTAATGTTTTATTTAATTTACGCACTATTTCCTTTATCCCCTGCATGAAACTTGATTTCATTATATTCTCCACCCAAATACTCCAACTTTGGTGCTCCGTTCTTGATTTCAATCCACAAGCCTTCAAATTCTTCAGGATTTTCAATGAAAAATTTTGACATGCTTCGGTTCAGAAAAACTGAATAAGTATTATTTAAATGAAGGATGACACTCATTCCATGTCTTGGTTTCACTTTAAATGCCGCCGTAATGGTATACAAGTGGTTCAATGCAAGATCAGACAATTTTAGTAGTAACAGTTCTTTCAATTCGATGTTGATTTTGTTGAAATATGCTCTATCTGCTTTAGCCGCCATCTTTGAATCAGGTTGTATGCGGACACTGTTCGATCCTCCTCCTAAATATTGTAGTGTTGGTGAACTTTTCTCAATGTAGTTGCAAAAACTCTCAAATTCCTTAGGATTATCAGTAAAGAACCTGGACAGTCGGTTATTCACAAAAACTGAATACGTATTTGATACATGTAAAATAACACCTGGGCCGCATTTGGTATCAACTTTGGAGGCTGCGGTGATGGTGTATGCATAATCACGTTTGAACTTGGATAGTTCTACCGGAGGGAGTCCCTTTATCTCTGCAATAGTATTTATCACATCTAAATGTGCTTCACTTCTCCCACTTGAATCGGGGTGAAAACGAAGATTGTTGTACTATCCACCCAAATATTCCAACGTTGTTGTTGTTGTGCCTTTTTCAATATGTTGTTGGAAATTTTCGAAGCTCTGGGCTTTTCCGAGAAATATTTGGCCAGTCTATGATTCAGAAAAACTGAGTGAGTATCTGACAGATGAAGAAGAACAGCAACTCCATACTTTGTCTCCACCTTGTCGGCTGCAGTGATGATGTAAAATGTTCCAGCATCTAGATCAGCCATTTTGATGAGAGGAAGATTTTTCAACTGGGCGACACTGTTGATTTTAGCGAGATCCATATTGATTTTTTTTCCCACTTGTGTGTAACTAAATACTAGTCTTCTGGAGATTGGAACAGAGTATTTTTATATCACTTCTACACTGTATCACTTGTTTCACTTCTTGAATATTCTTCCAGAGAAGGTCTAAACGTTTTTGGAATTCTTGAGGTTTGAGGTGCTTCTTCATAAAGAGCGTTGAGATGAACTGATGACATTGTGTCCATTTATATTAGTGAATTCCCCCCACTCCTTTTTACATTATTATTAACAATACAATGGGTGGGTGAAAGTAAATATAGGAGAACCGTAAATGACAAGTTCTGACTTGGTTGAGACTCCCCTTCTTTTTTAATAATTTTCATATTGTTATCGCTAGTGGTTTTTTACAACATTTAGGGGGGGGGGGGGGGGGGAGGCATATGAGAAGTGATAAGTTCAGACGTGTTATCGTTTAAAAGAAACGTCTCCCTCTGTCAATGTAACAGTAATATTCACATATTACTATCCTTATCAGCAAGGGAAGCTGGAACACTTAACAGTACCGGAAATTACAAGTTCAGACTTGTCTGGACATTGTTATCGCTTGAAAAAACCCCACGTAGAAGGTCTTTGAAAGAAGAACCCTTAATTAGTCAAACCGCTAATTAACCCTTTCCTCCCACCCACCCACTCGCGACAGATTCTGTCACGATGGCTTTGAACCAAAACCGCTAATTATCCTAACTGATAATTAACCCTTTCCTCCCACCCACCCACTCACGGAACCCCCTCTGGTGACCGTTAGTCAAATCGCTAATTAACCGAGCCACTAATTGACTGAACTGCTAATTCACCGAGCTGCTAATTAACCCTTTCCTCCCACCCACCCACTCGCGGCAGATCCTCTGATGCCGTCTTCGAACGACCGTTAATTAACCGAGCCGCTAACCTCGCACACACCCACTCGCGGCAGACACACCCACACTTCTATACTGAACCTCCTCTCAATAGAAAAAACCGCGAATTAATTTTAATCGAGCCATGAATCAATTTAATCGAACCGCGAATTAATTTAATCGGACCGCGAATTAATTTAATCGGAGTTGCGACACTTCCATACTGCACCTCCGCACAAGAGAAAAGCCACGAATTAATTTTAATCGAACCGCGAATTAAACCGCGACTCTCTTATCACACCTCGAATTACGAGGATTGATTAACCCTTCCCTCCCACCCACCTACTCGCGAGGGGCCTTCAACCAGGTCTTCACCAAAACGTTGCCCCAGAATCTGTATTACATATCTACTTCGGAAGATTCTTGTTGCATAATTTGGGGCTAATTATGGGCTAATTTTGGACGAGATTAATTTTTTTGGCCCATATTTGCTCTTCCGAAAAGTTTGAGATTTTGAAAAGTTTTTCACAGCAGTACATTAGCTTATAATTTACAAGATAGTTTGCCGTGTTTTTTAAAACTCATGTTTGAAGACCCAGTTGATTCAGATGGGGCCCAAACTCTGAGCAACGATCTTTCCCTCAAAATATTGGAGCAGAAAATTTTTTATTTGCGCAGAAAAAAGCATGTAAAAACAGATAATTCTGGACCAAAGTGCACACCAGTCGGACCATCCTTGATCCCCTCATTTTTCGGGTCATATTAATTGTTTCAAAAAATTTGAGGCATTGAAAATTCGTTCACAGCAGAAAATTAGCTTATAAACTGAAGAATACGTTTATATGATTTTTGGGTCATTTTTGCGGAATTATTACCCTGGCTTGACACCCAAATTAAAAAAATGTTTTTTTGTACTACAATATTTAATCAGAAATTTTTTAATTTGCGCAGAACATAAGCATGTCATTTTGGTCTATTGACGGTGTCCACCCGAGGTTCCTGGCCACCTAACTTATCGGAGCTACTGTGTCGGTTTACCGCGTCAGGTTACTTGCTGTTTTTCAACTGTAATTGTGAAAATCAAAGTTGGTCATTTCAATTGTGTGCTTTGAACTTCTAAAGTCTTTTCTGCATCCCCTACCTGAAAGCACGCATTTCTGTGCAAAAATTGGGTTGTGAAACAGCCCCCTTTGTGGCCGGCCCCGATTACAGCCCCAGTCTTTCATCGCGATTGCTTGCCAATAGGTAGCGCGACTCAAACACACACTGAAGCACATATATAAATATATAAACCGAGAAGAGCTTTCGTTTTGAAGTGCGAGGAAATAATCAAATTTATGGAGCTATACTAACGTCAGCATAAGTTTTAACATCAGGTATAAGCCGAAGTGTCCCCTCTATTTTCCAGGCATGCGCAATGAAAGAAGTCTTCCGTCACGGGACTACTTTCATATTCTGTGCGGGTTTTTTGAATTCGAAACCCGTACAAACAATTGTAAATAATTTTTTATTGTGCTAAAAAAGTAATATTCCTCAATGAAGAGAACTATATTCATCAATAGCATGTTGATCATACAAAATTGTGAATCTTTTCACACTGAAGTGTGTATTTTTCCCTTAAATATATTCTTGGAATTCAAATAGAATTAGAATTTAGAGAAAAAATAAAATCCCGATAACCCAGCCGGGATTCGAACGCGGGTCTCCCAGTTACGTGCCGGGGACCCTTCCAACGAAGCTACCGGGGACACGGAAACCTCTTTTTCTCCCCGGCGGGAGCAAAGTACTCACTTCCCTCCCGCTACGCGGGAGGGGATTGCGACTTTACTCCTACGCCGGGGTGAAAAATCATGTTCTCACCACGGAAAGTAAAATAAAGGAGCCTTACTCACGTGCTTACCACCCTCGCCTTCGGAGAAATATACTATTTCTCCAATTTCCACCTACCGCACCGCCTACCCTCCTTTTAGGCTTTAAATAAATTCAAATAGAATTAGAATTTACAGAAAAAAAATCCCGATTATTTAAATGTCAGGCAGTTATGTTTACGGTTGAAAATGTGTATAGAACAGTTTAAAAAACTAGATGCTTATTGGTAGAATAATGAGGCGATTATACAGAATGTCCCAAAGCTATACGCCGATGCGAAAGGGCGTGGTTCACGGTGTGATTCTGAGCAGACAAGTCCTTTTTCACTTTTTGATCAGAAGCACCCTTGAGCTGTTATTAAGGAAGGGCAAGAAAATTGTTTTCAATTCATTTGTTGTAACTTTTTCAATAATTTTTCAATGAAAAAATCGAAACATTGTTTATTTGCAAAAAGAAGTTGTAAAATTACAAATATGAAATTAAAAATTTGGACTTGAAAATTTTTAATTTGACCTCTAAAATTTCAAATTCAAAGTTTTCATTTAAAAATCGTGAATTCAAATTTTTTATTTAAACACTTGTCAATATGTTAAATAAAGATTATTAAATAAAAATTAAAAATTATTACTATTAAACACTTAAGTCAAAATTTTGAATTCCAAGTTTTTAGGAGGCTCTCCGGAGGGGAAGTCATTTTTTTAAAAGGAGCAGGACAGCCACAACAGGGGGAAATCGTTTTGTAGGGATCACGAGGGTCACGTGAAATGAAAAGGGAATTTTCGAATGATCACGAAGATAACGAGGGAAGAAATTAATAAATTCACGAAATCAAGGCAAACGAGGATGGAAAATAAACGTATTCATGGGATCACGAGGGAGGGCGGAGGAGAGGAGAGTGTGAGGAATAATTTTTTGGGGGGTGGAGGTACTTGGGGGAGAGTCAAGCATTACGAAGATCACTCGGAGGTCGATCAAGCATTTGGGGGTAACTAGGAGGTCGGTTCATCGCCATAAGAGTCACTAGAAGGTCGGTTAGCGCCATCAGTGGTAGTTGGGGGAGAGTCAAGCGCTACGAGGGCACTCGGAGGTGGGTTAAGTGTCAAAAGAGTCCCTAGGAGGTCGGCTAAGCGTCACCGGGGATAGTTGGGGGAGAGTCAAGCGCTGCGAGGGCACTAGGAGGTCGGCCAAGCGTCACGAGGGTCACTAGGAGGTTGGTCAAGTGTCAAAAGACTCACTTGGCCGTCCGTCAAGCGTCAGGAGGGTCATTTGGGGGTCTGTTAAGTGTCACGAGGGTCTCTTGGAGGTCGGTCAAGTGTCATAGGTCAAGTGTCGGTTAAGTGTCAAAAGAGTCACTAGGAGGTCGGTCAAGCGCCAGAAGAGTCACTTGGGGGTCCGTCAAGGGTCACGATGGTCACTTGGAGGTTCGTGAAGCGCCGCAAGAGTCACTTGGGGATCCGTCAAACGTCACGAGGGTCACTTGGATGTCGGCTCTAGAGTCACTTGGGGGTCCGCCAAGCGTCAGGACGGTCACTTGGAGGTCGGTTAGGCGCCACCAGTGGTAGTTGGGGGAGACTCAAGCGCTATGAGGGCACTACGAGGTCGGTTAAGCGTCAAAAGAGTATGTAGGAGGTCGGTTAAGCGTCACCAGAGATGGGGGAGAGTCAAGCACTAGGAGGTTGCTCAAGCGCCACATGAGTCACTAGAAGCTGGGTCAAGTATCACAAGAGTCACTAGGAGGTAGATTAAGCGCCACCAGATGTAGTTGGGAGAGAGAGAAGCGCTACGAGGGCACTAGGAGGTCGGCCAAGCGTCTCGAGCGTCACTAGGAGGTTGGTCAAGTGTCAAAAGACTCACTGGGAGGTCCGTCAAGAGCCACAAGAGTTACTTGGGGGTCCGTCAGCATCAAGAGGGTCACTTGGGGGTTCCGTCAAGCATCACGAGGATCACTTGGAGGTCGGTTAAGCGCTACCAGAGGTAGTTGGGGGGAGAGTTAAGCGTCACGAGGGTCACTAGGAGGTCAGTCAAGCGCTATAGGACTCACTAGAAGGTGGGTCAAGTGTCACAGGAGTTACTTAAAGGTCGGTTAAGCACCAGCAGTGGGAGTTGGGGGAGAGTCAAGCGCTACGAGGGCACTATGAGGTCGGTTAAGTGTCAAAAGAGTCGCTAGGAGGTCGGTTAAGCGTTACGAGGGATAATTGGGGGAGAGTCAAGCACTACAAGGGCACTAGGAGGTCGCTCAAGCGCCACATGAATCAATAGAAGGTGGGTCAAGTGTCACAAGTAGGTTAAGCGCCACCAGTGGTAGTTGGAGGAGAGTCAAGCGTCACGAGGGTCACTAGGAGGTCGGTTAAGTGTCAAAAGAATCACTAGGCGGTCGGTCAAGCGGAACGAGGGTCACTAGGAGGTCGGTCGAGCGCCATATCAGTTACTAGAAGGACGGCTAAGTGACACAGGAATCATTAGAAGGTCGGTTAAGCGCCACCAGAAGTAGTTGGGGGAGAGTCAAGCGCCACAAGTGTCACTTGGATATCGGTCAAGCGCCACAAGAGTCACTAGGGGGTCCGTCAAGCGTCCGGAGGATCACTTGGAGGTCCGTTAAGCGCCACAAGAGTCACTTAGGGGTCCGTCTAGGATCAGGAGGGTCACTTCGGGGTCCGTCAAGCGCCACCAGAGTCACTTGGGTGCCCGTCAAGCGTCACAAGAGTCTCTAGGAGGTAGGTTAAGTCACCAGAGGTACTTGGGGGAAGACTCAAGCGTCACGAAGATCACTAGGAGGTCCTTCATGCGCCACAAGAGTCAGTTAGATGTCTGCCAAGGGTCACAAGGGTGACTTGAAGGGTGGTCAATTGTCACAAGCGTCACTAGGAGGTCTTGGGGGTCGGTCCAGTGTCACAGGAGTCACTAAAAGGTTGGTTAAGCGCCACCAGAGGTAGTTGGGGGAGAGTCAAGCGTCACGAACGTCACTAGCAGGTCGGTCCAACGCTACAGGACTCACTAGAAGGTCGGGCAAGTGTCACAAGTGTCACTAGGAGGTCGGTTAAGCGCCACCAGTAGTAGTTGGGGGGGAGTCAAGCGCTACGAGGGTACTAGGAGGTCGGTTAACTGTCAAAAGAGTTACTAGGAGGTCGATTCAGCGTCACCAGAGATAAGTGGGGGAGATTCGAGCGCTACAAGGACACCAAGAAGTCGGTCAAGGGTCACGAGATGATTTGAACGGTGATTTGGGAGCTCTTCAAGCGCCACGAGGGTCTCCTGGAGGTCGGTGAAGTGTCACAAAGCTCATGACCCTCCTGGCGATCCTCCCGGCGCTTGACTCTCCCCCAGGTATCTCTGATGGTGCTTAACCGACTTTCTAGGGACTCTCGTGCCACTGGACCGATATACAAGTGACTCGTGGCGCCTGGCTCTCCCCCAAGTACCTCTGGTGGCGCTTAACCGACCTTCTAGTGAGTTCTGTGGCGCTCGACCGACCTCCTAGTGACCCTCGTGGCACTTGACTCTCCCTCAACTACCTCTGGTGGCGCTTAACCCTTAGCGTTAGTGATCCTTGTGACACTTGACCGACCTCCAAGTGACCCTCGTGGTGCTTGGCTCTGCCCCTAGTACCTCTACCCCCCAAAAAATTAATCCTTACACTCTCCTCTCTTCCGCCCTCCCTTGTGATCCCATGAATAGATTCATTTTTAATCCTCGTTTGCCTTGTGATTTCGTAAATTTATTAATTTCTTCCCTCGTTATCTTCGTGATCACTTAACAAATTAATTTTCATTCCACGTGACCCTCGTGATCCCTAAAAAAACATTTCGTGACGATGTGGCTGTCGTGCTCCCTTTAAAAAAATGACTTCTTCGTCGGAGAGCCTCCTAAAAATTTGAAATTAAAAATCTTGACTCAAAAATCTGGAATTTACAATTGCAACTCAAGTTTTTAGATAAAACATTTGAAATTTATGATTTTTAAATGAAAACTTTGAATTTCTAATTTTTGAGATCAAGTTTTGAATTCCCAATTTTCGAGTCCAAATTTTGAATTGCAACTTTTCGAACCCAATCTTTAAATTGTAAGTTTTCCATTTCAAATTTTCAATTCCAAATTTTTAATATTATATTTGCAACTTTACAACTTTTTTTTTACACATAAACAATGTTTCGATTTTTTAACTATTAAACTATTGAAAAAGTTACAAAAAATGAATTAAAAACAATTTTCCTGCCCTTCCTTAACAACAGCTCAGGGGTGCTTCTGATCAAAAAGTGGAAAAGGATTTTTCTGCTGAGAATCACACCGTGAACCACCCTCTTTCGGAACAGCGTATAGCTTTGGGACATCCTGTATAATCGCATCATTATTCTACCAATAAGCATCTAATTTTTTTAACTGTTATATACACATTTTGAACCTTAAAAACGACTGCCTGACATTCAAATAACAACTGCCTCTTCATCAGACGATCAACACGTCTTTGAAAATATAATTTCTTCTTTCAAGAACATATTTAAGGAAAAAATACACTCTTCAGTGTGAAAAGATTCACAATTTTGTATGATCAGCATGCTATTTATGAATATAGTTCTCTTCATTGAGGAATATTACTTTTTTAGCACGATAAAAAATTATTTATAATTGCTTGTACTGGTTTTCCATTAAAAAAACCCGCACAGAATATGAAAGTAGTCCCGTGGCGGAAGACTATTTTCATTGCGCATGCATCTGAATCAACTCCGTCTTCAAACATGAGTTTTAAAAAACACGGCAAAGTATCTTGTAAATTACAAGCTAATTTACTGCTGTGTAAAATTATTCAAAATCTCAACCTTTTTGGAAGATGAAATATGGGCCGAAAAAAATTAAACTCATCCAAAATTAGCCCATAATTAGCCCAAAATTATGCAAAATGTTGGAAATCCGTCGATTTCCACTGGTGACCACTCACATACAGACACACTCATTCAAGCATTTATTCGGAGGTTTCGTAGGACTCGCTGGACAGTTATCAGCTCCGTAGGTCTCGCATTCATGCTTGGTGGCAGCACCTCCTGAACTGCTCTGTTACTTACCTCCCCTCTGGTCAACCAAATACACTTGCACCGTTCACACCCACGCTAGATTCCTTCAAAAATTGCCTACTCACGCACTCACACATGTACACGCTTGCTTTTTCGCCACCTGTAGCCTTATCACTCTATTTGCTTTCCCTCTTCTCGTGTTAACTGTTAAAGTGTATGCATCGCGTCTATCCTTAGAGATAAAATTGACTCTCTGTACTTTTGTATACACGGAAAAAATATTATATTATTTTTTAGAATTATTTTCTTGTAATTTTTGGTATGGAACATATTAGCGCAGGACCATACTCATCATTGATCAATTTTTAGTATGTTACATACCAAATTGGAATAAATAGTAAAATTTAGAATTCCCGTACCAATAAATACAATATGGAGACATCAGTTTTTAGTGAGATTACCGAAAAATTAGTAATTCAACATACCGAATTTAAAAACGAATTAACCAAACTTTAATTTTTAGTAACCGAATCAATAAAAATGAACATGTCGAATATGAATATTTTAATACAGAATATCACATAATTGTAAATAATCAGTTAAAGATTAGTATTGAAGAATCCAAAATTTGAGGAAACAACGGACAAAATTTTACCTAAACAATATTATTTTTCATTACATGATTACCCGGGTAAGAGAAATCTAGCGGGCCGATGCCGGGCCATTTCCCAACCCGTACTGGCCGACATCCGGCTACGTGCTGGAATGATAACACTGGGCCAATACTGGTTGCCAACCAACGGCCGGCAGTCGGCTGCCTAACAACGGCCGAACATCGGCCCGCTCGAAATGTCAGGACCTTTTTATTAATATAAATAAGTTTGAAAAAAATTAATTTTCAATATGTCCTTTTTTTAGCTTAGTAAATCTCATTTCATTGATTAGCATTGTTTTCCTACCAGATAACCTATAAACAGAAATTAAAATTTTGGAATCGAGGGGATTTGAACCTACAGCCTACGGGGCCGCAACCTAACGCGTTACCACGGAGCTATCGCACGCAACTGTTAGTGGTAGTAATCGATAGGGCCCATATGAATGGCAACTATTCGTTTTTTTACAAGTGATACTTAATCATAATAAATCAAAGGTACAAATGAAAAACTAGATATTTTAATTATGATTATAATTATAATTGTGTTGTTCGAAAAAATAAAATTTCTTAAAAAAATATTTTGATGGAAAATTTGATTTTTCAAGGGGATGTATATTTAGTAGATGCTAATCTTTCGGTACGCACGACCGAAAAATTCACGGATTATTTTATGTACTGAGAATGATGGCAGCCAAATTTTGGCAGACCGACAAATGCCCAATACATCGGCCAGCGTTGGCCCCCAACACTTGGCATGGCAACTCTCGGTCGGCAGTCGCCCGGTTGCTGAACTCCGACAATCCTACCCGGATAATCAAAAATTGATAATGAGGCATCAAATTTTCTAAATAAAATGATTTTTTTTCGCTGAATGTTCAAAAAAAACTTCTCCCGTCCCGTCTTCCTGCCAGGAATTTATTTTTATTTTCGTTTCTGAAGTAACGTTCTCATATTTTGGTTCTAAACATACCAAAACTGATTAACGTAAAACTAAAATTCAACGCATTCTGAATGAAAAATTATTGTCATAACTCAGTAATTTTTCAATTATTGCTAATTTGATTTTCTTTTTCTCTAAACTCAAATATTTCATTTTTAAGCAGACTATTTTTTGTCTCGCATTTTTTAAAACTTTTGGCGATTTTGTCTTTTTTCTTAAATTTACTTTCTGAAACGGCTTTCTCATATTTTGGTTCTAAACATACCAAAATTGATCAACGTAAAACTAAAATTCAACGCACTCTGAATGAAAAATTATTGTGTCAACTGAGTAATTTTTCAATCATGGTTAATTTAATTTTTTTTTCTCTTTTAAGGTTCTCAGTTTTTTTAATCGTCGGAGATTGTGCCTTTTTTTTAAAGCTATTTTTGTAAATAATGAAAATGCCATAATTTTTATTGATTTTATGACATTGCATTAGAAAAATCGCATGGAACATCCCAAAAATTATGGTGAACAATTATATTTTTTGATTAAAGGTCTACCAATTTATACAGGATTTGTCTTACATTTTGGGTTAGATCATACGAAAAAGAGATCCGTATCATTTTGTACGATTTTCTTCGCTAAAAATTAGTATGTTGATGACGGAAAAAAAGATAATAACAATTGTAAACAAAGAATTTATGACATTATCTCATATTTCTAGTATGGTCCTCTACTAAGATGTGAACATACCAATTTTTTCAAAGATATTTTTTCCGTGTACTGCTCAGTGCGCTATAATTATTATCGCTACCTTGCTTTCGTCCTTTTCTTCGGATCCGCTCAAACTAATTGTCAACTAACTGTTAACGCGTCGATTAACCGATTAGTTAACTAATTCATAGATCGCTCAACTTAACCACCGTTAAAACAAACAACGGAAGAGATAAATTATACACTCAATTGGACAATACGAAATAACCGCATGGTGACGAATAAAATCATAGTGAATTTTAAGAACAGCTCGTGTGTGCAAAGGTGGATTTTATTTAATTCTCCGGCCCTTCTCTTCCATCACCAGCCGCTCCTCCCTCCTTGTCCAAACCGGATCCAGCTCATTAACCTTCATCGGTTAATTAACACAAAAAGGATTACCCGATTCCGCTGATTTTTCGGTATATTTACAGCTAGTTTTCGCGAAACGTAGCGGGAACACGAATTTAAAAAAATATATAATAGCTCAAAAAATTTTAATACGTTCCAAAATTAGTCCATAATTAGCATAAAATTATGCAAACGAATTTCTCAATTCGGTTCATTTTTGCCGCTAGCTTTGCATACCTCTTTTTTATTCGGCCCTCAACGGACCTTGTACATATCTTTCCGATAGAGTTAAGTCATTTCACTTTCAAACCAATCCGATCTTGTCCTTGATGACACCTATCGATTGTTAGCAACCCCATTCCGATGACACTTAACGTTCGTCTGGGAGCGTGAACGGAAGGAATTGAAAGACCAAAATTTCATTTAATCCGTATCGAATAAAAAACTCAAAAATTGATCTGGCGATTTCGTTCCCGACCGACTCTGATCTACTTCTTGACGAAATCTATCGATCGCGACCAACTCCATCTCGATCGCACCAACTGATCGCCCGGGAGCGTGAACAGAAGGAATTATAAGATGAAATTCCCTTTTTAACACTTTTTTCTTAAAAAAACTCACAGAGGGGTGGGGGGATTTCGTTCCCAAAGGACTCCGGTCTTGTCCTTGATGATATCTATCGATCGCGATCACCTCCATTCCGATCGCAGCAACAGTGACTTGGCGGTTTTTTACGATTTTTTTTTTACTTTTGCACAGTATTTCAGTTGTTTTTTTCAATAGGGATTCAATAAAAGAATTATTTTCCGTTTGAATATTACAGAATCCGATATAACAGTGTCAAATTAACCGTTAGGTTAATTGAGCCGGATCTGGTTTAGGTTGAGAGGGATGAGTGGACGATGAAAAAAGGAGCCGGGCGGTAAAAAAATGAAGACACTTTCACACAAGATGATTCCGTAAAAAATTCACTAAGACTTTATTACGTGTCACCACGCGGTCAATTTAGGTGGTCGGTTGTATAATTTATGTGGTAAAGTTGAGCGGTCTAATAATTAATGAATTGGTTTGCTAACGGACGCGTTAACAAATTAATTTGAGCGGAACCTTCTTAACAAGTAAATGGAGCGGAGCCGTTAATTTCCATTGATTTTAGAATGAGCTGAACTGCTGAAACTATCACGCAGGATAGACGCGATGCACGCACATGAACTGAAAAATCGAAAAGACCCAGCAATTATACGTGATAAGCTGCAGGGGGTGCGAAAGAAAAAGTGTGTGCATGTCTGAGTGAGTGCGATTGCGCAGTTAAAGCTAATATAGCGTAAGTGTGAGCTGTGCGAATGCGTTGAGTTGACCAGTGGGGGGTGAGTGACGGAGCAGTCTGGGAAGTGCTACCGCCAGGTGTGAGAATGATAGTGTGTGGGAGCGCCCCGCTTCTGGAAATCGTCGGATTTCCAACAAACAGAGAAACTTTCTATGTTTTTGTTGTCCTTATTTTGTACAAGAGGTTGCACGATGACACAGATGCGAATTGATGTGAAATTGATATCAAGTACATTCGAATTTGAACGAGAATTCATGGATTACTGAATCGATAGTGAATGGATAGCGAATCGTTCTCAGATGATAGTAAATGAGTTAACATTGTTTAAGAGCTGATCGGTGTTGTAAATTGAGAACTTTGAGTGTTCACTTTGATTCCGTGGTTGATTTAGAAATGAAATTAAAAAATTAAAGCATGCATTTTGATTTCATTGCCGAAAATGATATAAATGCGGGTCACTGCATAGAGCAATCGTTTTAAACTTTTTATTAAAAAAACGATCAATTTTTAAGGCCTGCATCGAGAGCTCTTTCCTCCTCGGCCCCCCCTCCCGACTCCCCGCCCCATACTTTCAGCCATCTCAGATGGCGGATTGACAGGGGAAAACAGCCACTTATTAGATTCTACCTTCACGAAAAAAAGGCACAAAATAAAGAAAAAGGCTTCATCGTGTACTTAGAAAATTTATTTTTGATTTTTTAATCCGATTTTTAGGGCACACATCTGAAAATTCGCAACGAGAAAAGTAAACTACGAATAGTACAAACAATTTAGTTCTGAGTCAATGGTTAAATCCATACACTACCGGTAGTATATCATTCGATTCGTAATAGCCTATAGAATAATATACTAAAATGTATGAACACCAAACGTTTATTAAATTGAATAATTAATAAAAAAATAGTGCAAGAATAGTAGACATTATCTTTAAATGTGTGTGACTTTTTTGCGATAACTGTTGACCAAAAAATAAAAATACTGGTTTGTACCCTAATTAATTATCTATAAAAAACATGCGAGGAGCCCAGACCTACGAAGCACAGTTTCTTTTGTCAAAAATAGTTAGAAAATATCTGTCAGTTTTCTCTCAACAAAGTGGTCATTTTCACTCGGGCTAGCTCGGTATCGTGACATCAGAGCGTTCTTAGATCCGCCATATTAGGACAATTCAAATCAAGTGGGCACGAGAGCAACCGGTTAAATTAAAACAGAATAGGTTTAATTTTTAACTTCCCGATAGGAAGTTATTGTTTATAATTTCCTGTCCTCACGTGTACCCTTTCGGGTCTTTACATATTTACTCTTCCCACCCCCCGACCCGGCTGTACCGCATTCGCCAAAGACGAAGGGAAAATCGCACCCTGAGGGGAAACCCTTGGCCAGATACAGTCGTCCCTTTTACGAGACTACCGCTCGGTAGTGAATCGTGAGATCAGAGTGCTGCAAATTTTTACAAATTTACCCTGCCGGTGACAGGAAGCGAACTTGGGTCATCGGCATGCCAGTCTAGCAGTCTAATCGCACGGCCACTACCGTCGGTTATTGAAGTTATTGTTTATATTTTATCTTATTCGCAGCTTTTCATTCTGAATTATAGTTAACGAAAACTGATAATTTTTGTATACTCAGATCTTGAATTTTTAATACATAGAAACAAATCAAATATAAATTTTCAAAAATTTAGAATACTCAATTTCTGAGCATATCTGACTCTGCTACCCCCACTCCACATCGTACTCGTCCCCTGATAATTGGGGGGGGGGGGCATAAAATTTATTACTGTTCTATTCAAACCAATGAAATGCCCTAATTAGGGTTGGGACCTGGTTTTGCTCCGAGAACAGAATTTGCCGAGCCCTGCTCTATTAAATAAGGCCTATTTGTTGGGGGGGGGGGGGGGGTTTTTGAGGGATCTCGGATTGGAAGAATGATGGAGGATAGCAGGGGGAGAGTTAAATGTTTATTTGAGTGCTTATGGGACTGTTCTTTGAAAATAGTAGTTCACTACGAAAATTGCAATGAATGTAACGATTTTCAGAAACGCCCTCCAAACTTTGTAACTGATTGTATGTAAGCCGGCAACGGTTGTGATTCCACTCAAAATCATTTTAACAGTGGAACAGGAAAGTCGAGCGACTGACAGTGTCCAAATTCTGATCAATATTTTTGAGTATAGTTGTGGAGAACCTTGGTTGGCGGAGCCCATAGAATGGCAATAACTTCTCTCAGCACCCCACCACTGCCAGTTTCAAGCGCAGCTGTTCTACCGGCTGATCTTACCTAGCTGGACTGTTGCAATTCAACAATTTTTGCCGACCACATGATTAGAGTTGAGTTACTCGAATTAGTGTCAACTTGCGTGAAAAAAAGTTTGTGAAGTATCAGTTGCAGTCAAATTTTGATAAAATCTATTCTAAAGGGTGTTGTCTCATTTGTGAACAGAGTTCAGATGGTGGTGTTCCGACGAGAACAGTGAAACAATGAGGCATAAAAACTCTGATAGCTAAGAGTCAACTCAGGAAGTGCAATGAATCTGATTTTCTCAACAATTTATCAGAAGTAAAAGTTCATGAAGCTTGTCGAGTTGTTTATCTTAAAGGCCAGAATATTGTCATTGAAGATACTCTGACAACTGACAAAATATTCGATTTTGAGAAGAAATGTATTTTATGTGATAAACAATGGCGGCCAGCAATAAAATCTGGACGATGTGTTGTGCAGCGCTCCAGGTCCATATTCTCAAGTCTATTGACCTTCGCGATGATAAGTGGACTGATGATGTTGAGAGAAGACTACGTGGAAGATATTTATTGAGGGAAAAAATCTCGATATCACGTCAGCTGCTTTAATAAATTTGTGTGGATACCCACGATTTACAAGATTGTAAGACCGGAAATAACTGACTTGTCATCAGCCATTGACGCAGTCTGCCAGGACATGGAAAATTCTTTCGATTTCCAATTTACATTAAATGAACTGTGAAATAAAATGGGAGAATATATTACGAGTACCGCAACTTTGAAACAGAAATTGATTGGCCGATACGGTGATGGCATTGCTTTCATTGAGGTACCAGGAAAATCTTCTGTTGTATGTTTTTATAGTACAGGTCATCAGATAGTAACCGAGCAGTGGTATAAATCGCAAGCTGCGACGGAAAGTGATGAACAATTGCGAATAATCAAGGCAGCTGGTGATATCATGCGAGAAGATATCAGGAGTCAAGCTTATGAAATGTCGTGTTAGCCGTCACCGACGGATTTGTTGATTGATCCTGCTGCTGATATTCCCGAGTCATTACAAGTTTTGCTCGATTGAATTATGTGTCAAGGGAAGAAAAAAGATAGAAAACAGGAAAGCAAAAAGATAAAAAAACGGAACAGTATTGCTCATACTATCATATCTGAAGTTCGTCCGAGATCTTTCATTTCATCAATCCAGTTAGCTACGCGAGTTTATTTAAGTAGAAAATTCGGTTCTAAGCCGTTGAATGATGTTCTTCACAATCTGAGCTTTTGTATCTCATATAATAATTTCAGTTTATATGAAGCCTCAGCAATACTACAGAATGAGGAAAAAATTGAAGAAGGAACGTATGTACAATATGTCTACGATAATGCTGATCATAATGTCTGGAGCCTTGACGGCTTCAATACGTTCCATAGTATGAGAGGAATCTGTTATGTAACACCTAGAAGCGCCAAAGGGATGTCAAAAGTCAACGAATTATCAAGAAGCTATCAAATGTGCCAAAATCCAGCCAATTAGCATCTCAGCTGAATAGCTCAAGATTGTGCTGTGATCGATTGAGCTGCGAGAGGACAGGATTGAAGACTGTCACTTCCGCAGAAGTAACTCAATTGGACCTTGGACTTCGAGAACAACTACCCCCACTATATGCTCTTCATATTTGGGCAAAGGTTCTGAATGTAGACAGCCTTCCAAGCTGGAGAGGATATATGAAGAATTTGAATCACGACCACGATTGTCATGTTTCTCAAGTGTATTGTTTACCGTTCGTAAACCTGCCACCATCAAATCCCGACACGATCAGCACAGTGCTCCACCATGCTCATCTATAATCTCTCAGAGCAAAACAAAGTTTCGTAACCTTCGATCAACCCTTATACATTAAAGCTAGAGAAATTGTAGCGAACGATAAGAACAACCTGCAAGGACTGATTGTGCAACTGGGAGGATTTCACATGCTGATGTCGTTGCTTGGTGCCATTGGAAATATTATGGATGGTAGTGGTCTGAAAGAGCTGCTTGCCGATTAACTCTATGCTGGGAATAGTGTAGATCATATGCGAACGGGCCATGCAGTCAGCAGGGCAATTAGAGCTCATCTTCTCGTATACAGTGCTCTGGGGGCGTTGCTGGCTGAATACGTTGATACTATTGATGATGAAAGGCATCAGCGAATCGTTGAATTTCTAGAAGAGTTTCATCTTCATTCTCCAACACTTCAGGATGTCAATGACAACGTCGATTCTATAGAAATCACAACTAAAACAGTAAAAGTTATAAATAAGCTGAAGAATCTTGGCCGTACATCTAAGCGGTGGTTACAATACTTTCATTGTATCACGTTATTAATGCAGTTTATCGAAGCTTAGCGTCTAGGGAATTGGAATTTACATTTGAAGTGTGTATGAGACATGTTCCCAATCTCCCACGCTGCAGGCCATTTTGGTTATGCTAAATCTGCTCATATTTATCTTCAGCACATGGCAGCATTGAAAAGTCGTATCGATCTACAAAAATATCTCAAATTCACAGAGAAAGGATACTTTACATCCCAACGATCGGATAAGAAGTGGGCTGGTATCTGGACAGCCATGACAGCTGAACAAACTCTGATGCGTGTGATGAAGGTCCCATGTGGTCGCACTCATGGCCGTGGAATCAATAAAGAAGCTGTAGTTGCAAGCTGGATTCTGGCAATACCTGTTGCCTATGAAGTTATTGAAGCCTGTGAAATATTCACGGGAGTCAGAACAGAAGGTTCAGCGCAGCACACAGATTGGAGAGTTCAAACGAGGGAACAGGACAGGAAACGTTCCTTGATATTTTTTAAATGGTTGCAGGAGCATGATCCTTTTGCTGCTGAAAACTAAAACGTACCACTCTTGTTAAGTCAATTGCAACAACGAAACGGGTTATAACGATTGATGGTGAAATTGTAGCGGTGAACATCCCCACTCTTCTCTTCCAACGGATTGTAGCAGTTATTAAAGATGACACAGACTTAGCTACGAAATCTCTTCACCATGAATTCGCCTCATTTTCAATGGTTTTGGTTTTTTCAAAACGCAAATTCTACCAGAGATGACATCAAACAGGCTGGAAAACATTTGATGATGGCTCTGTACGGTGCTTCGTCGAAAAAGAAATGACTGAACGCCTTTCGCTACGAACGGTTCGTCAATTCTGCAACGGAATTCAAAACTGTACTGCGCTTAGCCGTGTTACGACAAAAAATCACGGCGAAAATATCAATCCGGAAATATCATTGTTAAAAATATCTAAACACGGAATATCACGGTTATCAAATATCACTATTATAACTATCACAGTGGTAAAATTTCACGGTAAATATATCACATTTTCAAATATCACGCTTCGGAATCTCATGGATATTATATCTCTATCAAATATCATGATTTTTTTTTATGTTATTATTGTAGTGTTGTTGTTGAATTAAATCGTGCGATGGGATAAGTCTTTTGTATTGGCTTTTCTGGTTGGCGGTTTATGTGTGTAGGTTTGTATATTATTGCTCAAATTAATGACTTGGTGTGTCAGTTTGTGTTTACAATTTTGGGGGCTATTGTCTTCGTAATAGCAATCGATATTTCGATTTTTTCGTCCCCTGTTAACGTCGTTTGCTGGGTAGGTTGTTTCAGTTGTGGCTTGTCTGTTCGATGAATAGCAATTACCAAATTTGCCGTTATGGGTTTGAAATTTTTGGTCGGGCAGAAAGGCAAGCCATTGCTTTTTCACGAAGGGTACATTTATACTCGTTTTCGTGATAATGTTGCTTCAGTTGTGTGGCGTGGTCGTTATTGGAAGCAAAAATCATGTGGCGTCTTTGTTCCGACAAATTGTGCTAAACGTACAGGTAATTGTTTTTTTGTTATTTTTCTGAATAGTGGGACTTGTGTAAGGAGGTGTAATTGATTTCGATCTGGTTTAGGTTCGATAGTTGGTACTATCCCGGAGCATAATCATGCTTCTGATCCTGCTGCTAGTGAAGTTAAAAAGAAAGTGTTGGCGATAAAGAAAAGGGCCAAGAAGAGTGATGAAGATCCATCTAGCATTGTCAGCAAAGTCCTTGGAAACATTTCTATAGCGGCGAGCGTGTAAATGACGAATCAAGCAGCGTTGAAGCGTACAGTACAGCGTGTAAGAAGGAAGCATTATCCCCAACTGGCGACACCGCCTTTGCGTGATCTGTTGATCATTCCAGAGTGTTTGCTTGTTACCAGCAAGGACGAGCCTTTTCTTTTATACGATAGTCATGATGCGGATCTGCTATTAATTTTTTCTACCCAGGAGAATTTATTATTTTTGGCTGGATGTGATACCTGGTTTGCTGATGGAACTTTCGACTCAGTTCCATCCATATATTCTCAGTTATATACAATTCACGGGCTGCGTTCTGGGAAAGTGTTGCCGTTGGTTTTTGCATTGTGTCCGAACAAATCGAAGGACTTATATTGTAAATGGTTAAAGTGGGTTTATGATCATGTCAACGGTAAACAGCCGCGTCGTCTTATGGTGGATTTCGAGATCGGCTTTATCAATGCATTTTTACAATATTTTCCCAGCACTGAAATTTCTGGATGTTTTTTTCATTTTACCCAGTGGTTGTGGCGTCAAATTCAAGAGTGTGGGTTGGTCAAATGGTACTCTGGGGATGCGGATGTTGCTTTACATTTGAAAATGTTGTCAGCTTTGGCGTTTGTGCCTATGGCTGATGTTAATTATGCTTACGAGAAGTTGCTTAAGAGTCCTTTCTATGTTAAACATGCCGTTGCTCTGAAACCGTTTTTGTCTTATTTTCAAACAAATTGGGTCGGCAAGCGTAAACGTTGATTGATCCCTGCTTTTGCTATTGATGTGAAGGTGAACCTCGCACGAATAATTGTGTTGAGGGGTGGCATCTCAAGTTTAATCGTTGTGTTCGTATGAGTCATGCTTCAATGGGGCGATTTATTCGTTGCCTAATTACCGAGCAACGTTATGTTGAGTTGAATATTGCCAAAATTAATACTAATTTGAATGTAGCTGAGCGTCGTTGCCGTAGATATATTATCATTGATGAGGCTTTGGAAGGTTTAGTTGAGGGCTATGAGCGTAAAACAGTCCTGGATTTTTTGCTAAATGTTGCTCATCATCTCTCTTGGTAATTACATGTTAGATAATTGCAGATAAAATGTACATGCCGACGACTTATGAATGACGTTTTTTGGTTTTGATAATAATGGAATTTATTTCGACTGCTGGCTTATCAGTTGATTAATGACTTTTTGTTTTTTTTTTCAATTTGTACTTGTATTGGTTGATTTTGGTTTGTAATGATGAAATTTTGGGATTGAGAAATAAACTGTATCGTATTTTCTCAATTATATTTTGTGTTATTTTTGTATTTTCTGATGTTTCCTTGTTTTTTTGACTATGATTTTTTTAATGTGATATTTTGAATCGTGATTTTTCGGGTTGGATATTTTTGTTTCCTGATATTTTTTGGTGTGATATTTTCACCGTGCTATTCCGGTCTGTCATCATATGAACGTGATCAATTGTTGTGTAACCGCGCTTAGCATAAGTATCACCGGCATTAAGTGCTACCGAAGAACACTCCTATCGTGTTTACTTTCAAATCCATAAGTGGCTTGGCAATGAGCAACTGAATCCTTTGGAATGGGGATGGGAGCTGCAGAATCGGTCTTACTTTCCTATTCGAACAAGAATACCACCAGCACCAAAGTCAATTTTGAAAATGATTTACTGCACTTGTAAAGGTAATTGTCCAAACCGTTGTGGCTATCGAAGGGCTGGGCTGAAATGTTCTAGCATTTGCACGGGATGTCAGGAGAATTCAACATCTGAATTGAGGCAGAATCTTAATGCTTATATATATATCAACAAATGGATATACCAGGACCTGATGAAGACTCTCAATTCCCAGAAGTTATGTTCGATTACTCGTTAGAAAGAGCAGAAAGTACCGATGTTGACAATTGGGAGGGAGCAACCTCAAGCAAAAGACGTCGAGGAGAATAATGATTTCTGTATTTTATATATATTGTATATAATTTCTAATTTTTCTTTTCAAATAAAAGGATTTTAATCTGATCAACAGAGATTTGAACCTTATTTCAATAAATACAATCTACACGACTGTTGGAAATTCGTCAAATTCCACCGGCGATCGCGCACATACAGACACACTCATTCAAACATCTATTCGGGGTTCGCGCAGGACTCACTGGAGAGGTATCAGCTCTGTAGAACTCGCATTCACGCTTGGTGGCAGCACCTCCTCGACTGCTCTGCTAAGGTACTATAGAGGCAGGTATTGGAAAGCATTGTTCTCGCCACGACGAAAACAGGGGACAAGTACCAGTGAATGCCGCGCGCGGCGCTGTCAGCCTCTCTTCCCC
>JAPYZM010001551.1:0-22308 GCA_030522845.1 Psyttalia concolor
TTTTTTCTCTTTTTACCAGTGTAAATATTAAATTCCCAAATCCCAGCCCCCAATATTGTCTACAACCCTCCAACCCCCCGTTTACTCCTCATAATCCCCTCCCCCTCGAAAGCATAAGTAAATGAACAAGAGTTGGAAGAGAATAGTCGAAGGAGGATAGAAAAGCCGTAACGTTATCGAGCGGCCTCGTCCTGGGTGTCTGTCTGGGTAGGACATAGGTGAAGCGTGCACTACCTCCATTCCTCATCCTGCTGTCCCTTCATCCCGCCCATCGACAGTGGAGGGGAAAAAAAAAAAAAAGCTCCGCTCAAGCAAAACCGAACGCGTCCAGAGGATGGCCTAATGTTTCTCGGCAATGAAAAAAAGAAGCGGAAAAAAAAAACGACAATGCAAAAGACGAAAAAAAAAATTCGCAAAATACGCGGTTCAACGTCTCCTGCGGCTGTGTGCGTCGATGTCGCCCGAGTCCAGCCGAGCTGAGCCGGGCGGCGCCGAGCCGAGCGTAATCACGCAGCTAGTCCGCGTCGCCTTAACGATTTCACCATCCCCGCTCGTGCACAATTCACACAACCAATCGCTCTGTGTATTTGTCTGTGTATGTGTGGCTGTATGTGTGGATGTGTGTGTGTGTCTGTGTGTGTCCGAGGCCGCGGTAACGCGCGCGCACACTACTACAGGTGAAAACACTGGAGACAGAGAGCACGAGGCAACGGGTACGCGTTTATACGGTGATAGAGGCGAGAGAGAGAGAGAGAGAGAGTGAGACGAGGGGGACAAGAGCGAGGCGGCACGCTCGGCTCGGCTCGGCGTCGGTACGCAACGAAATACCCGAGCCGCTCAACAACCTACAGTACAAAGCCAAGCTGCTTCCTGCCTGGATCGTAGCGTTCCGCACTCAATTTTTTTCGCTCATTTTTCTCCCCCCCCCCTCTTGCCCCCCATTGTCATTAGCAGTTTTATAATAAACATTAGTTGGCTGAGGCAACAAGTTGTTGATTAAAATTGCAATTGGTTTTTCAAAGTCATTTCATTTTACAATCGAATCTTTACTGGCGGAACGGATTTGCCAATTCAACAAATCATTTTCTTTTTTTCCTTCAATTGAAAAGTGATTATTGAAATTAATCAGACTTTGACCTTCTGTCTGAGAGAAAAAAAATTCTCGTTACCCGGATTTTTTGTTTTTTTTTTTTTTTTGATTTTCTGAAATAAGGATTTGCATTGATTTTGATAAATTAAACAATCCTGGATACATTGTTCATTGTATCCCGATCGATAGAGTCCGAGGGGATGGATCTGGAGAAACTCATTGCCGAAGTGAAGGCACGTCCGGCAATTTGGGATCAGAAAAATACACATTATCACAATCGTGATGTAATCCTCAAAATGTGGGGTGAAATAGGGAGGGCATGCGATGTATCGAGTGAGTATTATTACATTACCAAATGTTTTCACCATAACTCAGTGAATAAAATTTTTATCACTGAGTCAGCTATAAATAACCACGGCAAATAGTTCTGCATATTACCGTACATATAAATGTCTTGAATTGTAGGGATATGCAGTGGATGTGCTGCCACAATTTCAAATAATTCCAGCGGCTGGAATATATTTGAAATTGATAAAGAAAATAAAAAAGAACAATGCCCATTAAATTTCAATCAAATGATCATTAATGTTGCTGATTGTGTTTCAGGTGAGGTGGCTAAATCAAAATGGAAACACTTGCGTGACAACTTCCGTAACGAACTGAAGAAGACATACAGAGGTAAACAGGCGTGCGACGGTGGCTCACCATCGGCTGTTGAGCACGAATCCAAATGGGTATGGTTCAAGAATTTGCACTTCCTGCGAGATCAGATGAACTCCCGTGTCATTGGCTGTAACATAAATCAGCCTGGCCATTACGCGGCATCCCTGGAGGAGACGCAGATAGAGCCCCAGATCGATATACTCGAGGGCGATGGTGAGGCGCACTTTGACGATCTTGTTGATGGTGACTCCTGCCAATCAATGCTCACTGGTGATGATGTTATACAACAGGCTGGCATACCCATTCGCAAGCGTGGAAGAATGTCAAGAAAACGTGTACTCATGGATCCCCTGGACTGCGATTATCAGGCCATTGAACGTAAACGTTACGAAGTTATTCAAAGGCGGCTCACGTGTCATGATGACAATGACGATGATACTTATCATTTTCTTATGAGCGTAAGAAGCCCAATGCGCAGTCTACCACTTGAGAGACAGATGTACGTAAGGCTCAAGATACAGGAGATCATACTCAATGAGATCACATCACTGCAGCAGGACTCCAAGCTTCATCATCCAGCCAGTAGTAATACAGAGGGACAGAATGGCTCACCTCAGCCCGGAAATACTGATTACTTCACATCGCAAGATTAAATGCATCAATTATTTCATTTGTACGCTATGTAATTTGTGATATTCATATTAAACTGAATAATCGATAATTGAAAATGCCTCGTCATTCATAGAGTCTTCAATAAGTTGAAAAATATTCAATCAAAAAAATTACAATTTTTTTCCTCTTTCAATTGCCGTATTAATTGATTAAAAACAATTCACCCAAGCAGATCACGCGATTATTGTTCCTTTATTTTGATTGAATATTTCTCTCCGTGAAGTGATCCACGTCAAATTAATCATGAGTCTCTGATTGTCTTCACTCTCGTCTCATTAATATCTCGAGCCCTCCCCCCCTTATCATCAAACACAAGCCCCAAAGAGTCAATAGATAATTGAAATTAATATCCACTGTGCATTAATTACTTGGATAGTACGCGAATTCTTGAATTAAAATAAGACCAATGTGTTTGAGCGCAGTGACACACTGGCAGTTGATCATGCATGGATAATGACAAGATCTCTTTGATCATGGCAAAGCCTCCCTCCACCCTCTCATCCCTCACCAACCCTCACTCATACACACGGTGTGTACACACCATCAGCCAGACTGTGGCAATATACCCACACCATCCAACTATATAACTCGTCTTTATTGTCTCTTCACTGCAGCCCACTGCTGACACATACATACGTGGATGAGGGCACCATTCAGTGGTATATGTACCACGAAAGGCAGACCTGCGTTTATCTCCCAGAGACCTATCTGCCACTACAGTTGGCCTCGATTCCACTTCAACCGAGTGTATATCCTTTTATGTATTGATTCGCTTCTAACTTCCGTTATCAAATTTTAGGGATGTACATTTGCTCTAATTTTACCGCCGCATTCATTCGGTAAAATTATTCACTGAAACCTCAGCTGTAATTTTATTCCGACAGATATGAGACTCATTCTTACACGGAGTGGGAAAATTCATGAAAATTTGGTGACTCTTTAATCCCAGTTTTTCTGATGCGCGTATAATTTTTTTTATTCCCCCCCCTAAAAATTGTCCCGACGTGCGTATGATTTTTATTACTCACAGTCAATTATACTATACCATTGGGTAATTTTTCCCGAACGTTCCCCGCTCGCCGTTCGGTAAAAAAAAAAAAAATTTCCCCGTGAAGTCTGTCTTGTTAGCCTGAGTCGACATTTGGCGGCGGAAAAATTGGGAAAATTCCCTCGTCAGATTATTATTACCGAGAATTGTCAGTTGATGAGATACTTTATTCGAGGATTGAATGGAATTTTCAGCGTGACAAGCAGAAAAAAAAATAATAATAATGACCCACATATTTTTTACCCTCCCCTCAATGGATGCACCATCAACAGTTGTGAGTATGACGAGTATACATTTCCCAAGTTGACTGGCATTGTATCCCATCGTATGGAGAAAGCGACGGCTGATAAGTTGATAACACTTCTATGGAGTTTGCACCAGTTATGCCATACAACGTATAAGCCCTCAGTGGGCTCGATGGCCGTGCACAAGGCACCAGGCTGAAGACAGAGAGAGGAGACACCGGCCAACAGAGAGGGACACATATACAAGTGGTTATTGGACATCGAAGTCGACGACTGAATTTAATTAAACACAGCATTTGAGCGCCAGAGGAACACTGGGGCGTGGTGTATCATACTATTTGGCAATATAAACCATTAGCATCACCTGCTTATGCCGGCTATTACCTTTACCAAAAAGAATTTTTATTAAATTTCACTCTAATTTATTCGCACGGGGTGAATTTTGTTTATCTCTCCTCCTCTCTTTTTCTCTCTCTCCCCAGATTTTCAGAGTTTGTGGCATCTCAAAGAGGACGTCTCCGGGGAGTCTGGGGTGGGAGGATAAGTTTTCAGAGGATGCGACATGCGAAGAGGAACAGCTGCCAGTTTGGGAGTGTGCACATCCGGCTCTCAGCACTTGTAAACCGCCCCGAGATATTTGAAATGCATAGAACAAGTTTTTTAAAGAAATCATTAATACTTTAAGGAAATTTTTACTCAATCCTTGAGAAAATTTACACGAGCCACCCGCTCACTTCTGCAATCAATTACCCCGGAAGTGGATTTCGATGTGATCGGAAATCAATGAAATTAGCGGGTGAAGAAAAAAGAAAAAATACACAGCAGGAAAAAATAAAAAAATAAAAACACGGTTAATGGATCGTTAATCCTTGCCCGATGCCAAAGGAGAAAAGGACACCGGGGGGACGCCGAATTTTTTCAACTCCACGTAACGGTAATTTTTCGCCACACACACACACACACACACAAGCCAGAAATTATTCAACAAGGTCAACTGGTTTAATACGACTTGGCTTGGATACAGTAATTACCAGCGATTATTCACGCCATTCCAAATATCGCATTGGATTGCTGCACTGGCACTTACCATTTTTGGCATTAAATGAATATAATTCCAAAAGTAGAGATATTGATTTGGCCTATCGCGATAAATTCAGCCCAGTACCCCTGACATTTGTAAATTAACACCCAATAAAATGTTTAATTATAGCATCATCCATTAACCGGATTGTCAAGAATAAATCTCATTAAATGAGAAAGGGCTGGGATAAATCCAATACACCCACCGAGTGAATCCTTTCATCATTGAGAGACATCCCACTGCCAAGTCAACATGAATATTCATTGCCTCCAAGACAGGGGCACAATCTCCACTGGACGTGTGTCACAGCTAGTGATTTCCAGTTCTATGGACTGTTTTTATCCTTTATTTTGCCCTCACAACTGTCTTTTCTCTTTTTTATCTCCGTATTTTTCTACTCAAATGCACCAGTGAGTCTCTCTACACCGTGAACACGCATCAAATTCCCCCACCGAGGTTGAAACTATTGTGGCTAGTGGAGAGTACTTGTTCAGTGAGTCTCTAATTGCCTCCAGTTTGAACTTCGTGGTTACTCAATTCACTCGGAAATTTAGCATACACTGTTGGCTTTACTACCATTGATTTAATTCCATAAATCATCAAAACATTCATATTCAATTTTTACCACATGGAGATAAAAATTCAGTAGCAATTACTCTCTAATTATCCAATATAATCTAATAAAAGTAATCGAGGGATCCAACAAAAATTCCCCAACTTGTCAGGCATATTTCTTTACCCCTCAATAAAAAATTGTCTAGGCGTGCACGTAATTTTTACAAAAAAAAAATTCTCTCAATGTAATCATGATTAATTGTTACCACTAACTCATCAAATGTAAATACCATTGATTGACAAGAATAAAATTCCCCCCATGATGACATCATCTTTTGTTTACCCACAAAAGCCGGTGAATGGAACGAAATAACACATTTTTATTCGCTTCATCCCCCTCCCCCCCCCCCGGGCCGTTATTAATTAATTCGCATACCACGTGTGCACGAGTGGGCAAGCAACGTAAAATTGATGAGCTATTCGTCATTTTAAATTCCCATTTGCTGCCGTATTCCATTGAATATGCCACAGTAAACAAATCAAAATCGTTGATTTACGGTAGCTACGAGCTGGTAGGCATCACCATAGCCAGGATATTATCTAAATCCATTTGTGTATACGCCTATATTTACACAAATATATGTATTATGAATTAATGTAATGGCTCCGGGGCATTTATACTGCGAACTTGTTTTGCAGAAACACGTAATACTCGGCTCTTTCTCGCATAAGCATTTCACCCACTATGTATTCTGTTAAATTATCGCTGAGATAGCGTGTGTATACGATAGATGAAGAGAGGGGGGGGGGGAGGGAGAGGAGATAGAACTCTCGTGATAGTGTCTGGCGTATTTTGCAATGAAAAGCTTCTGAGGGATTTTCCCCCGAATGTGATAATCAAGTGATGAAATACAGCGGTTTATTATTTTGACATTCAGATTGCTCAGCAGGAAACGAGTGGGCTGTGCCCACTTTTCATACCGGGGGTCGATGACTCTCATTGTCATGTTTATGAGGAAGGGATGGATCATTCCCGTTGGGGTACTAAATATGTAGCCAGTGTACTGAGGAAAAACATTATTTTTCCGCAAATATTCATTTACTTCGCGGGACTTTGGGAATTATTTTAGCGAATATTTTTGAGGGGATCATTTGCTCTAATCGTGATTAGGTATCAGTGATGAGCTTGGATCATCTCCAATAATTATTTTTTCTAAATAGTAACAGTAATTATTGAGATAATTAGTAGTTAATAATTGAAACCTAGTGAAAATCGTCTGAACGTGCTTCGCTTGTAGATATATTATTTTAAAAAATAAATAAATACTTCCCTGAAATAAATAAATATTTATCAAAAACAATAATTTCCCCTCAGCGTCTACATTCCTCCAGATTTTTCCAGAAGAAAAATGATACGATCACAGTGTGAAATGCACAATTTTCCGGAAAATAGAAATGTCCAGATGAAAGTGGTGTATTCAATCATACAAATAGTCAAACCGCAGAATGAATAAATTTCCATTTACCCACCGCAGAATTTCCATGCACAAGCTCCGAAGATAGCGATTTACTCAATTCCCCCCCCCCAGTACCAGAAAAATCAAGAGATTTGTCAATTAAGCCATAATTACCAATATTAATTTATCAAATGAGAAATGAAGTTGTTAATGAGTGATAGATAAGCTCCGATAAACCAATGTAGAGGAGTAGTGGAGGAATGCCGAGGTCTCGAGTTAAAAGATAACAGAGAATAAGGGAATGATCGATGGTGATCGTAGCCGCCTGACCATATAGAGAAGCCTGAGCAGGCGCCAGGGTAGGTTACGTGGCGCCTTAGCGTTTTACCAAGTAACCATTACATTATCCTGATATATAGTTCCCTCATGGTTGAGCCGGTGAAAGTGCCTTTATCGATACAGGTGGAGGTTGGGGACGTAGTCGTGCTCTCGATTTGCAAAAAGAGAGAAAAAAAGAAAAAGAAGTGCCACTGGAATGGCAACACCATCGTATTATGTACTTGTGTCAACCATCCTCGGGTAGTGTACCTTCGAGAGGAAACCTCCCCCTCTTATGGCCGATAAAACAAATTGATTTCAGGGTGTGAACCGAACATACTGGGGGAGGTGCAACGCCCTATCGATCTTCGCCGCTATCCCTTCTCCGATTTTCCTCTTTCCATCATATTTCAATTTCAGATATTTGAAATTCAAATTTTTCGGGGGGGAAAAAAAAATCATGGATCTCAATGCATTTGTTTAATTATGGAAAACCAAGGGGGAGAGGAGTGGAATTGGGAAATCAACGGAGCGAGTCACGGAGAGGCGATTAACGGGCCGAGAATTTCTTGGATTTGTGATACACATCGACTGGGAGACTGTGATTTGGGAGCGTCGAGGTGTGGCTTGTCGATGGGTAGGCTGATAAATTCAACGAATGGAGAAATTCAAGGGAATAAGAGCTCTCTTTATATTCGCAATCAGCAGTAATTATTCGACAGAATAATTCCCATGTATTTGCCGATTGTCTGATTCCACCAAATCCAAGGAGAGGATTTTTATTGTGTAAAAATTGAGATATTTGTCTGAAACGCTGCCGTAATTTTTGGCTAGCGGTAAAAATACTACACGATTATATAACACAACGGTAATTACTACTGAATTTTTTTTCTCTCCGAGTGCTTAATCAAATAACAATGAAGAAGCCGTCGTCGACAAGAATTATTGACAAATAAAGTTGAGTAATTTCAGTAACTTGATTGCATCGGCTCACCGATAGTATTGTTACTGGTTTAATTCGTCATGAGAGCCATTGAAATTGGTTATCGTTGAGTTATTATAAAAGGAGAAGCTGTTGGAGCAAGCCCGTAGTGAAATTCATTGGTTGGTAATGGAGCGAAAGAACCGATTTAGTCTTCACATTGTGATTTTGTCTCTTGCCCTCATCCTCGTCGATTTATCGACGACGGTTGAGTGCTTGAGGAGAACTTCACGGAAGCGGAATATGGTGAGACAGATCAACCCCGACGATTCGTTTCTCTCTCACATTGAAGCGAAAAGGTACCCATCCAACGAATTACTTGACCAAAAAGACCAAAAAAAAAAAGAGGTAAGACCAAATTTCTGATATTAAAGATGAAATTTCTAGTGAACGAGAGGAAAGCAACAGCACACTAAGCTGCGCACTATCCTTGGCTGAACGTCATCTTGAAGTTTGTGATCTTGCCTGGAAGATTGATCAGCTACAGGAAATACTGCCGCATCTTCACAATTTAATAACCAACAGATTGGGGAAGAGAAAATTCAGCTTCACCGTCTACATCGACAAGCCAACATCAACCGTTGACCTGTTGGATACTGCTACCCAAGCTATTCTCAGATCCATCGGCAAGTTCGTTCAATTCTTGGGTTATGTACAGAAATTATTTGATGCTACAGTTGGAGGCAATCGACCACTTCGTGAACTGGCCGGTCGAAGGACTCTAAATCGAAATGTAGACGAGTCTGTCAATTTCTCCGACGAGCTTCGTGAAATTCACACAATAGATGAGGACGAAGTTCACAGTCTAATTACAAAAGCATGGTCACGAAAATGTGTACGTGAGTTGTTGAAGTCAAATAAAAATATTTGCAGCATTGTCAGTCGTATAAACGCCCTGGATGCACTACTTCACAATGCCAAGGACAATTTTGGCCCCAAGGATTCGCAGATGTTGCCCATTAAAATGTACTCGGAAAATTTAAGTCTAACAGACTTCCTTGACGCCATCCACGATGGTCTTGTATTGGCCATGACTAATGTACCAGATATACCAACTCTAATTGAACGAGAGCCAATTGTACTCGGTGACGGTACAGGGAATGCAAATCGACGAAAATTAACGAATGAACATGGCCAGGAGATCAAAGAAATATTTGAGACATCGGATTTTAAGGTGGAGCTCTTAGAAGAACGACGAAATGCCAACAGCGATAACAAGAAGGACCTTCATAACGCGAAACGAAGAATGCAGAAGCAACTGACTGAGGACGAAGAAGGTGATTATTCATTTTCATCGCTTCAACTAAGCTTACTAAATTAATCTCAATATTTTCCAGAATCAGCTGACGAGGGTAAAGAGGAACGGCTGTTACCAGCAGAATCTGATGATGAGGAGTACTGGAACAATCCCGACAATTACTCCGAAGAAGCTCGGCGATCAAAAAACCCAAAGCCCGTTCGTCCCCAATTCAAAAGAAATATTCCCAAGAAAATGAGAATGTATGCAAGCGTTTAACATCAATAAAAAATCTCAACTAATCAATAAACCAAAGTTTTTATTTGCCGTTACTCGCAAACAATGGTCCATTGAAAAAAATTTAATTGGAGACTATTGGTGAAATTGAAGGAAAACATCGTAAAAGCCGACTCGGCATTGAACCGGTAGAAATAAAAGTCAAAAGATTTGGATTTTAACTTCAGTCAATTGCCCAGTGACAATGCTCAACCCACGTATTCGCATTTCTGGCCTCCTGTGCGTTATCGGGACGGTTGTATGGTCCGTATCCTCTCACAAGGAGCCCGAAAACATCTCAAAGGAGTCTGATTTGGACCAACACTCAGCGAGAATAATCTCCGAGGAACATGGCGGTAGGTTCCTCCTAGAAAATCACAACGACTATTCCTCCCCCAAGTATCAAATACAGTTGGAATGAAGTGAAGTATTTTCAGATCCACTATTGGAAAAACTGAATACGAAGGACGTGACTGGAGAAGAGAATATGCCATTGAATTCAGATGCCTCGAGGCGTAAGACACGTGGCAAAGGCAGTCGTCCCGACGGAATTACACCCGAGAACTTTCCACGAAATAGCCCAAGGTGAGAAAAATTCCAGACAAAAAATGGAAAAGAGAGTGGAAATGGGAAGAGGACAGGGTAGGAAAATTGAGAGGACTTCTGTGATACCGCTGTGAATTTAATTACTGTAAAATCCCTTTCATCTTGACTCAATGAAGCTTTTAACGATACTACAGATTTATAAATGCCTCGGAGAGATATCATACCAGCGACAAGACACTTGGTTATCACTCACCAACTGACGACTGCTCTCCAAATTTATCGACTATATCTACCAACATTTGTGGATTTGTTGATCGACTTCAAGTTGTCCATCAACTTAGGAATCAACGACGAATGCTCGAGGATAAGCTCAACCGATGAGGGAAAAAGAAAAAACAAATCTCCGAATTTTTTCATCTCTTTCAACTTTTCATCGACAAACTGAAGAGGGAAAATGTGAAATTAGCTCATCTCATCAAACACCGGCGGGAGCGGAAACGTAGGCCACGCAAGCGTAACAAGAATCGCGCCTCCACTCTAGGTATGACATGTCATCCAGCTTTAGACTATTACCCAGGCAACAACTGCATCTCTCTATCGACAGGTACAAGTTCAACAACTGCAGTGTCTCCTCTAGCCGAATCGTGGTCAAAAATTGAGGAAAGCTCCCCCCCAGCTGCTGAGTTCACTACAAGGACAACAATCGAATCCTCATCCTCGAGGCAAACGAGTAGCGAGTGATGTTTACCGATATTTTTCAGGCAAATTCATCCCTTGGATCTTTCCCCACCTCCCCTGTCGTCACGCACCCCTCTGACGTCAGTCCCTATACCCCGCCCAGCGAACATCCCCTGCAACTGACCAACCTCCCAAGTACATAAACTGAGGAAAGCTTCCTTTTTACCGCAGTTCTTCGATTCGATATTAGCCAACCGATCAGGAAGGCATCCACAATTATCCTTCCACTAAGTCCACGTTGGATTGTCGAAAAATTAACAGTCCAAAAATAAAGATTCCGGGTAATTACAATGCCTCCATTCCACCTAGAGTCCAAGAGTCCAACAGAAATGTAGAAGACCTCACGATTCCACTCCTCAACAAAGTTCTATCAGATCAATTGCTAATAAACACTTTCTTAACGACGTTAATAATCGTCTCTGAATTCAAGACTCGAGGATTATTGTTCTCATGATAAATATATATATATATATATAAATCCAATTGAAGAAAAGTTAGAGCGAGGAGACCGAGGATTGCGTAAAGAGAAGTGAGAGAACTCTGGAAAGCTTTGTGTTGGGATTATCCAGCGGAATTTCGAATCCCACTTAATCCCATTTCCAGGGGCTGGAGTAAACTCGCTCCACCGTTTACGCAATAAAATGTTTCTCGCTAAAATTTCGTCGGTATGCTTACGTGTTTTCACGAGAAATGCGGTATAATCTTGTCGCATAAAATGTTGTGAAAAAAGTACCCCCTGGCAAATTAGCAAAGTCGCAGCGAGGTCGTGCCACTTTAATATGTTGGTCGGAATGAAGTGGTTGCCTCTTGGTACCTTCATCACTTTGTTACAACAGTCCTCACAATGTACATTGACGAATCGACGCTTGAGGACCGTCGTAAATCACTGGCTGAAATCATTTCGAATAGGACCTCAATCTATTCGTGGCTGTGATGATAATAACGTCAGCGATTGAATGGAACCATTTTGAAAAGTCAACTTTCACTTTCACAGTCGGCAGCAGTTCTGTCAAGTCCATTTCAATCAGTCATGCAATCATTGCTATTTACAACGGTTTGATACTTGCGGCGGTTGCCTGAACAATATGATATTAAATCGAATTGTTGACTCCAGGACATCATTCAATAGTATTCCCATAAATAATTCATCATTCAATACCTGCAGACAATAATTTTCTACGTGGGAAAAGGAATTTAAGTGCAAATGTGATTGAGACTTCCTAGTGTGGCTTTACAAATATCGAGCGCGTATTTTGTGAAACAATGGGGGAAAAATCATGCATACGAAGTACATTGCTGTGCAAAATATTGGCTCGTAAATAACCGTTACTGGCCGAGAGTAATGCACTGGTAGGGGGACACAGGAACTTCAAATATTAACACATGTTATTTCTCCGCTTTCAATATCGCCAGGCGTTGGCTTACGCTCTCTCCAGCATCTCTACCAGTAAATGCAAACTTTTGCAATAAAAGTTTCCGCATAACTCTCGGCTTCAACCATCGGCTTTAATCACATTTGAGAAGAGCTGTGGCCTCATTATTCAGGGTTAAATTCCCTCTTTCGGTGGAGATGGTGACCTAGAAGTTGGATTATCAATTTTGATTGATTAGAGTTAATGATGAAGGACGATGAGGTGATTTTTGGTGACAATCTCTCGCTGTCGGAGGTGCGGGAGCTTTTGGAGACTATGTTCATCGAAATTTCGACATTCAGACGAGGTGGCCGAGTGGTTAAGGCGTTGGACTGCTAATCCAATGTGCTCTGCACGCGTGGGTTCGAATCCCATCCTCGTCGAATTATTTTTTATTAATTTTAGTAATTATGATGGTGGACGTCCTGCTAATTCCAATTGCGTAGGATGTGAAGCTGATGGAGGATCTGTCGTAAATTGCAGACCAGGTTTTCTACCTCTCAACGGACAACAAATTTTGTCACATAAATATCTGTAGAGCAGGCTCTCTAACTAATTGAGATAATGGACGACTCGTTCCCTTGGTAATGTGGAATATTCGTTAATGACTGCTGATGCGGAATTCATGAAGTAGTTCGATAATAAGGGGAGAGGGTCATGGAGACCAAAAATCGTATGGTCCGACTAGACCGTGAAGAGCCAACCTATTCCTCTGCAAGGTCTAGATGTTCTGATTTAGATCATCCTCCATCCTCAAATGGATTTCAGTGAAACAGAAATCATCCCTCCAGATGAAATAAAATTCTATTTCTCATATCAGCATCGCAATATGATATCCGCATTGATGCGAACATCCGGATATCATATTCCACATTTACTGCACTGACTCCTAGATCTGGCAAGGTGTCGATACTAGTTCAGCTCATAATAGACAAGCCTATCGAAGATCTCCAGACCAAAGTCGGCTGAACCAAGGCATTACCTTGGCGTCTTTCCTAGTTCGCGGAGAGACTTAGATTTTTGTATTTCCTCTCTTGTTAGCCAAGAGCGTTTCTATATAAGGAGACACCTTCAGTTGAAAACCGCGCGTCGCGCTAAAGCCCGGCTAGCTCAGTCGGTAGAGCATGAGACTCTTAATCTCAGGGTCGTGGGTTCGAGCCCCACGTTGGGCGAAATTTTTGCCCGATTGATGTTTAAAAAACCATAAAAATCTCTTTTACCACTCCCAGATGATTGCCAATTGATTTAACAAACCAGAATCCATAATCCGTTATAAAGTGCTACTGCCTAGCAGTCTGCAGACGACATTGATGGGTCGGACCAGAAGCTAGGGTCGACAATCGAATATCGATGTAAATAGTTGCGGTCTCCCTATTGACTTCTGCATTCCCTCTCGACAAAGACGAGAAAGAGGGACGTAAAAAAAATATAAAAGAATCGACAAAGACTCGTCACTTGTTTTCCTTTCAATAATCCTCCCTCTCCCCATTTCGATGCGGCGGAAAAATGTCTTTTTTTTTCCCCCCTCCTTTACCCCATTATTTTCCTTTCTCGATGGAATCGTGATGCGATTGTAGGCGAAATTGAGTTCGCCAGTTTGAATCGCAGCCGTCTGGAAGAGAAGTGGAAGGGCTTTGGACGAACGCCCAAAGAATCACTGGGTACCCTCTTCCCTTTTGTAAACCATGCGTGCGGTTTTAGCTCGTATACACTGGACAATGGCAATCTATACTATCATCCCAGGCTGTCTCCTTCATACCACCCAATAGAAAGATATTTCACGATGCACTTCGTGTTTTTCAAAACAATGCCAATCACTTTCCCTCAGCCTAGGAAGAAAAAAAAAATCTTCTATACCTCCTCTACCTATGACAATTCCCCCCGCACATTTCCACCACCACCGAACCACACCAAAATCCATTCCTCTCTGGTGGAACATAGAGACAGCAATAAACTGTGAATTTAATATCGACGGATTAACGAGAAACATTAAAAGACAAATGACCATACTAAAAGGACGTTCTCCACTAGTCGACAGAGCATTAGATTCTTTTAATGTTAAGCTATAAAAATTTTGGAAAAGACAATTATTGTATGGCCAGTGATTTTCCATCACTTTTCTCCATAATCTAAATCATTTTCAGATTATTATTTTTTATATCACCGAGATGATTTCTTTACGAGCCCGCAGACACCATAAATCTCTCTGGTGAGAGCATTTTCATGGATATTACAAGGGGGAGTCCACCATGTATGGGGATTTAAGCCTCAGATTTTGCGGATGGCAACTCGACCTCCAAGGGAGGTTAGGGGGGCGTCACAAATAAATACTGAAACACCTGTGTACGTTGGTTTCCCTGGACCATAGATGACAGGGGGGGGGGGCGAGTAACCGCAGGATTGTAAAAACACGTACATTTGAGATGTAGTTTATCCAACGTTTTACACCCAAGGATCTTTATCGTCTTCTTGCCACTCCCCTTGGCCCCTTGCTCAACATTTTTTTCCCCCACCTCCTCACGAGAGTGATAAAGGAGACCAGAGAGGCCACATTTAAGTTAGCTCTCTGGACTTCTCGGATTTTCCCCGGTAAATGAAGAAAAATACGATAAAAAATACCATCACCGACAATAGAAGTCACCTGAATGTGCTAAAATGAATTTCAAGTTGGGAAAAGAGTAAATGATGGGTTTACTTATATTCTTTCGGTATTTTTTGAGGGCAGGGGAGAGTGCTTAAAGTTCATGCATGAATTACGGAGTTCAAACTTGTTTTTTTTTTTTTTGTCTTTTTTCCCCAGTTTTTGTAATGTTTGGGGTGGAAGGCCATGGAGGCCATGGGGTGAAGCGAGTCAACGAGCCATGAAACAAGTGCGTACAGTGGTCTGGACTGTTGCTGAGGGGGAGTGAGCGCGATGGAGAGATTGTAGCGCGTTTGTTGGCCAGTGAGAGAGGAGGGGGGGAAAAAAAATTGCCTGTGCATCAGAAAATTACAGTGAACTCAAACTCAAATGCAGTGGGCTAATGCATGATCATGTGCATAATAAAGTGTATATTTCACGTTCAATTGAGTGGCAAATCTAGTGGATTTGATGGTTCTCCTGTGCCAGCGGTAGTGAGGAAACCTCAAGCATCTCGAGAACTTTCTTTAGCAATAAAAGAGAAATTAATCGGTGAAATGAGGGGGAAAAATAATTATTTTTTTCCCCCTTTTCATGATGCAAGGATTTTTTTTTTTTGAAGATTATAAATTTTTACTATAAATCACGAGTGTCTAGTAGCCGTTATGCATCAATTAATTTGTGCTTGTAAGCTGTACTCTATATCCCACGTGCATTATAAAGTTAGACATAAAAGTCACGTCGGAAGTCATCGAACGACCAAATGAATATGAGTACTCGGTGTGATGGAGAGGCGTATGTATGGGAGTGAGGGTGGGCGAGAAAAGTTAGATTCTGGCATGGTGATAGGAGCCTGCGGGTTTATACCATCGTTTGAATTATGACGCCGTTAAAATCACGTTGTTCCAACGACACTTTATCGAACACAATGACAATTTTTAATTTTCTCCTTGTATTTTATTTTTTTCGGGCTCGTAAAGATATGAGAAAAGCTGATGGATTTTTTAATTTTTTATTGCCCCAACTGACTGATGTTTTTTTTTTCTCTTTTAATGATCAAATTCAATGATTAACGTTCATATTAAAAGCTCAAAGGGAAAAAAAAATTTTCCTTTGGTCATTTGGTCCCTTTCGAAGTCACGGAATATTTGGTCAGAGAATGCGGCCAATTAATATTCATTTCTCACCGTGATATAACAATTGATAACGAATATTTCAATTGTACATTGAAATGGCCTTTTAAAAAGCCGGAATATTCGTGAATAGAATTTTTTTTTATCGGTAATAGTACGTGATATTGAATAGTTTAGAAATAAGTGACATTCTGAAGTCCGCAAACGTGAAACACGAAAATAGGAAAATACGTAGAATACCGATAACGATTTCCATTTGATCGTTTGAATATCGATAAGACGGATAAGACGTTTAATTTGGCAGAGCCAGTGGAGCCAGCGGGGTAAGTCTGAACGAGAGGAAATAATTCCTGGGATGTCGTAAAATTGATATTTGTCTTGGCGTTATTCCAACATAGCCAGTAGCAGGAAAATACTGGTGGATAAGGCGGGAAAAGGGAAGGTAGAGAGGGATAAATCCAGGCATTTACCATACCTGCAATTATCGTTTCTCCAAGGATACTGTTCTATCCGCTGATTTATGAATTTCTACTCTCGTAAATCGATGAAATTATGGCCTCCACGATTTCTCAACTGAACATAGGGAGATGAAGATCTGTATTTTCTTGGGAATATGTAATGTCGAGGTAAGAAATAAGAATGGCAATTTTATTGGTTACCGTTGGTGAATGTCTGTTAAGTTTGGTGAAGGAAATGAAGATATTTTTTTAATTATTTGTCTCATTATTTCTACCCTACCTCATCAATCCCAGTCCCGATTAATCAGTCTACTATGATAATTTTCTAATCTCGACTGCTGACTTCGACTGCTTTCTCATCTAAACTCTAACGCGCTATAAACCTATGTTTACAATTACTCTGGGTGGAAGCCACTGGAAGGGATGAGGACCAGAATAATCGAGGGGGCAACTGACCCTCGAAAATACCATAAAATGCCGGGGATATTATCTGATCGGACATGCCCTTCCCCTCTTGTTTTCCCAAGTCTCAAATTCCCCGGGATAAGACAGTGCGTCAAAAATTATGAAACAACCGGGGTAAACCTATCCCACTGCATAAATAATCCATGAAGATAAGTTATTTATAGGAGTCTCATGGAAATACAGCGGCTGAAACTCTCCAGTTTGCACGATAAATTGCAAAGTTCAATTGTGGTTACGTCAATGGGTGCCGGTAAAAATTCAAATGGCGAGATGAATTCAGAAAAACTGAGGGGGAATATTTAGCCAGAGGTCTGGAAGATCTTTGAAGGTAAAATTAATCGCCCAATGGCAATTATTTGCATAAAATTAATTTGCAATTTTTCATATTGAGTACACGAAGAGAAAAATTCAGTAAAAATTACTGTAAAATCTTTTCACCCCTTCATAAAATTTTTCCAGTCGTAGGTATATAGGGATTTAATATCAGAAAACTATTTTTAGATATGCCGTATTTTTTAGGGGATAAAGATAGAAAGAATTTTCATTTACGGAATATGATTCACGTCTACTGCATTTGAAGTCGTCCCAACTACTGCCCCAGGCCTTATTCCCACAGCTTTTTATATAGGAAAGACTCCCCCTCCTGTTGTTCTCACTCGCATCCCCTCCTCCGGCCCAAACAGTCCCTCTTTTATCGCCCTCCGTCGCGACAGTTTTTATTTGGGGTCTTCGATGACAGTCTCCGCTTGGACTTTTCCCCAATTGCCCCCTTTTTTTTTACAACCCTCAGGCCCAGCCGTCTCTCCGTTTGGAGTTGGGGGATTTCCCCGACTGTCTCCACTTGGGATTTTCCCCCACCTTCGTCCCACTCAGATTCTACATGTATAATTTTATTTAATTGTTTAATAAATGTTGTCTAGACGTGTGCATAATTTTTCCTCAACGTCCAAAATGCTCATCAATGATATCGATGATTAAGGTTACCAGAAAGAAGTTTATTTCCTGCTGATATCACTGATATCCCCTCGTCACACCCTCACCCCCAGTTAATACCAAAATTTAACCTGCAAATGCCAAAAATTGTTGAACAAAACTTGGAAAAAAAAACGCCTGGACTCTTTCCCAAGCCTCGTCAGAATGCCGAGGGCCATAATAAATCTCCGGAAAGCATCTAGCATCCCCAAAAAATAAAATAAAAAAATACTCACGAGGTAACCTGACGTCATTTAGCAATAAAACCCCGCAACAATTGAGGCAAAGGATCCCAATGAATTTCTGGCCGATTGAGCTGTACCTCAGAGTGTCATTCATTCCATTCTTCATTAAATATTCTCCCCCTTGAACTGACGACGATTGATAAAATTACACATCCACTACATTCGTCAATTCATCCAATGAAATAAAAACTGCCGGCATTCACGCGGGCTCCAGTGTGGGTGGTATAGCAGCGCCACCCTCTCCCTCTGCTGTTGCATCGCGAACTACGTCACGCAAAAACGGGGGCTCGAGCGTGCTGCCGCCGGCCACTCCACTCAGTCTCGCATTAGACCTTGTTGCCGATAGTACGTACATGTCATCCCTCACAAACGTATCCTTTTTATCATCTCGACATTTAAATCATTCAAATTAAAAACGAGAATAAACTCTCGACAAACTGAGGAACTCTGGGTTTGGTTTTAATTCACGGTGTGTCGAGGGGGAGTTTTATCACAAGTGAAGTGCACTACAGATTAATTAAATGGAGAATGACGTGCGGTGGAGGCGAAGGTAAATGTTTATCTCATTTCACGAAATTCTATTGAGATTTTTCAATGAAGGGATTCACCTTTGAGAGCAGCTTTCAGACTTATTTTCATTTTTTTTTCTCCCCCTTTTTGTTGGCGCAGTCTAGAGACTGTCTAGGCTTTTGTGGACAGAAAATTTAGGGACGATCGATTCACTGCATGTGGGACACGTCAATTGAACTTGTTTCAATTTTTTTGAGTGAATTTTTAAATCAGAAATGAACAAAAACTGACCAGACATTTTTTTTTTTTACGAAAAATTGTCTGAGTCTATTGAGAAAATTGTCATAAATTAATTTTCATTCACGAATTAATTTTCTGTGTTAATGTCAACAATTATCTCACCAGGCAGATAAAAACCAGAGTTCAACGGGTACCAGAAAATCCAGTTTGATAAAAAATAATTTGGTCTATAAATATTTTTCATTGATCACTCAATTCTCCCCCAGGATTTTTTTTTTCATTCCATTACTACAACTCTTCTCTTTTATTTCCTTATCGAATTGGCACAGGAATTTATTCTGTGGGTTAATGTCGACGATTATTTCGCGTAAAAGCCCGGATATTAATTGAATCCTCCTCTTGAGAAAAATATCAAGAAATATTTTTCCTTGGAGGTTTAATTTTCTAAAAAAAATACATTAGTTAAGATTTTTTTCTTTTAGTCCCTTATCGAATTGGCACGAGAGCTCATTCTCTGTGTTAATATCCACAATCATTCCACGTGAAGGCACTGAATATTGATTAATATGAGCTCCTCCAATTCTCCGGAGCAAGAAGATAAAGTGCGGGGTCGAACAACTACAAGATCGAGGTTCACTAAAAAAAATTACTCTGTACAGCCTAGATTCAATTCATGAGCCTCACATGGAAAATTCATGAGTCAGATAAAACCAAAACACTCCCGTGTGTGGATTTATCCCCACCGAGTACCAATATATATATTTTTTTTATTGAAGTAAACCATCATGATGTACCTGTTTACCGATAAAATTGGAAATTTTATTCCCCGACTTGCATCCACCGTATGAATTTTTTAATATCGGAGATAGGGAAATTGGAATATTTCCTTCCCACTCCTTCTCCCCCGTACGAAAGCGTCCATCAGAATAGCGAATTAAAATTGATCGTTTTAAATGGATGAGCTCAATTAATTAATCAGCTCACCTGCTGTCCGTCACTCTCCCAGAAATTCCCCCCACAAAAAAATTCTATTTCCCTCCCTCGTCATTAAGCAGATAATTATCATAAATAAACCCTCTCAATGCAATTAATAAGTGTCCGGGATTCAAGGAATAAAAAAGAAAAATCATTCCTCAAGTGTGGAACCTCATGAAAGAAAATTCCCACCCGAAGTTGTCGCCTCAGTTGGACATCCCCAAAGGTTTTCAAATAAAAGAAGAAAAAAAAAAACAGCCCTAGATGGATGTTTTCAAAGGGTGCACAGGCGTGTGATTCCCCCGACGGTTACCCGACACCATCGTAAACTCGTTTTTTACACCACCATCTCGACTTACTGCGACTGTCACGCTCTAAATACGTCATGCAGTGCCATCCAAAAAAGGTACACTACATCTTGACTTTTTTTTTTTTTTAAATCGAAGCGATAGGAAAAAATTGCAGAAAATAGCAAGTCGAATTTTAATATCCACCGGTCGTGCTCTGAGCTAACCAACCACCCCCCCGGCCCCCTCCGAAAGTAATGATCCAGATTAACGATGTCATTTCGCACTGTCAGCCAGTGCTACCCACCAGAGTTTCCCCAGGGGTACGCAAGAGAAAGACAAAGAATGAAAGTGATAGAGAAAGAGAATTGCCACTCCTGGGCGCTGGCACACACATAAAGAGGGGGGTGAGTATGCTCTCCCAAAGCGAAATGCCGAAGGTTTTATCACTACATGCTTGTACAGAATAGCTGACTGAGTCACCAGTCGGGGACTTGCGGGAATTTCACTAATTAAAATTTTTAAAGCACTGTCATTCACTTTTTTAGCATCGCCAAATTTTCTTTTCTCTCTTTACATCACCGAAATGTCTCGTAAAATATTGAGAGAAATAATATTTCCACTTCCCTCCTGAGATTTCCAAAACAAAAAATGTATTGTCAGGCAATTCTTATCCCAAATCTCTCATTTTGATTTTTTCTTTTTTTTTTTATCGCTTCATGAATATTTAGCGCCCCTGAATGAAAAATCCCTCCATCAACCTCGGGGGACATACCCGAGGTGACGAAAAAATAGAAAAAAAAATATTATATGATGGATGACGCTACACTTGCTCCAACTCGAAGTATTACATCCAACCCTCGAAATTCTTCTTCCACGATTAATAGTATCGACCATATAATGACGAAAAATTTTGTTGGCACATGTGTCTCACTGACATTCCCAGGGAATTCCCTCAAACCGCTATCGCTTCTCTCATTTTTTTCCGGGGGAGGGGGTGGAGTTGTAGGCATCCCATAAAATCGAATCTCTCAGGATTCACCCCCCCCCCCCCCTTTTGTAACGTTTATGCTCCAGTGATGGGGCTCTCACATGTGCTCAGTGAACGGTGGAGAGGGTCGAGTGATCATTGACTTCCCCCATTTATTTACACAACAGTGAAAATTATAGTGAACTGAAAGATCAAATTTTTTAAATGATAAAAAATAAAGAGATCAACGACATAATTTTTCTTCTCATGCCTACCCAAACTAAATTATTGTGGAGGTTTAAAAAAATGATCATCCCCCAATAGTTCAATTTTTCAGGATCTTCAAGAGTGTTTTTTACAAATGTGATTACATTCTCACAAATGCACTTATAAAATTGAATTGAATGGGGCCGATCTCCCTCTCCCGCCCTTATAAAACAACAACTGAAAAAGAAAATCATACCTTCAATACCATTTTCTCGAAATCCCCCAAATCCTAAAACACCTCCACTTCTCCCTGAAATTTAATTACTCTGAGTGTTGCCTCAAGGCATCTGGTGGCCACGTGGCTTACCACCACTCAAAACTTTCAAATGAAATTACACCGCTAAAATCCACCTCCAAATGACTCATCCATTCTCCTCCATTCCACCCCCTCCCCCCCATCCAAATCCCGAGAAGAAATGAAGACTGAAAAACCAGAGGGAGGGGGAAAAAAACACAGAAGACAAGAAAAAAAAACACCGAAGAATACCTGCAGTGTCATTTCACTCCCCCCTATTCTAGTTGGCAAGGGGTGAAAAATTGTCATCTCTCAGTTCACCCCCTCCACAAAGTGCGTTGCAATTCGCTTAACCGTAAAAGATCCACGCACAGCTCCATCAAAAGCGCCGAAAGTGGAGTAAAAAAGAATGAAGGGGGTACGAGGGATGAAAAAAAAAAACTTTCATCCCTCGTCTGCTAGCAAAAAAGGAGAATCTCCACGGGGTCTCGGTAATTCCTCTGCACTTTAAGGAGACTTGAGACATTCCCAGGACATACATTCCCTCATCGACGTGTGCGAGGGGGGTGAGGTGGAGGCGAAACCACCCCTCGACTTTAGCAGTTTTTTCC
>JAPYZM010001552.1:0-30238 GCA_030522845.1 Psyttalia concolor
TGTTGAGAAATTTTATTGTATTTTGATTTTAAATCTTTTTGAAACTCCACAGGTTGCCTATGCGTTCTCCAAATAAACGTGATCGACAGAAACTAATCTTTCTTTGTAATCTAATCAACTTGTTCTTCTGGTGCCTTTTCACCGGTTCATGAGGGAGGGAAAGAAAAAAATATTGTTCCCAAACTAGAAAAAGTCATTTGCAAGAGTTTAATACAGAAAATTCTTGCGGAGAAATCAGGATAAAAATAAAATTCTGTTGGTATTTTGTGTGTAGTATTTTTGAATACATATATCTACGTTTTCCTTTTGTTTTTGCAATTATTTGAGGGGCTCAATGGAATTTCATTAATTTTTTCATGGATATATATCTTAACGACCTCTATTTGTTAACGCTAGTTAAAGTTCAATTTTCCACTGAATTTCTTTTTTTTTTTATTTCAAAAATTGGGCTTTTGACGATAAGCTGAAAAATTGTTATCGAAATGAAATTAATCATGGCTGAAAAAAAATGGTATTGTTACTCTCTTGTTTAGTCAGTAAAAGTAACAATTTAGTTGCTCATTATTGGCTATAGAAATGACTGAATAAAATTGAATACATATGCTTCGAATTCCAACTGAGGTTAGCAAGTGACAGAAAAAGGCCATTAAATTATATGCTTTTGTTAGATTATATTTTTCATAAGAATCTTATGCTATTGGCTTTTGATACGCAAAAGATACATAAAAATCATCATTTGACGATGTACCATAGGCAAATAAAGCACGCATAATTTTATATTACTGAATAACAATCTACCTTAGTGTCAACATTAGGACCCTCTTTATACCCAGCAGCAGCTTTGAGTTCCCTGAGAAACTTGGGCTCTTCCGGTTTTATGTAGGATATGTTATGCTTTTTCCTCGACATTATTTCCCAGTAACTGTATCTCTTAAAATAAGAAAACGTGAGCTTTATTGAATAATTTGGGAAAATTTCATAAATTGAGGGTACTTAATTCTGATTACCAATAATTAAAATAAAATTATTTTGGCGTGAATTTTTGGAAAATAATTGGGAATTATAGGGAATTACTTTTTTCTATTTGGGAAAGCGATAATTTATTGTTGATTGATGAAAACATGAAAGGTCTAAGCGTCATAGTGACTCTTTTCCACCAAAGTGTGGTAATTTACCAGGGCCGTAGGTGGCTCGAAAAATATTTGAGATTCAGGGGTTGACAATGACATGGAACAGGGAGATATATGGTATCTCCAAAATCCATTTTTTATTGATTTTTACAGTTGACTTTCTTATTTCCCAAAAGATGAAATGCAGGAGTAATTATAGAAAATACACAAAAATTTTCGTCCCTAGTAGCATCTTTACATCGTACCAAAAAGTATCTATTCGATCACTTATGATTGAAAAGAGGCACAATTCGCCATCTTCTGAACATAACATCATTGATAAAAACTATTGCTCGACACATGCGAAATTCCACCTCTCAATCGACTACTTTAGGAACTCTACCTAGAAAATAATCTGTCGACTCATTGCTGGACAATTATTAACATAACAACCAGAAGATTACTGTGGAATTGTCAACAAAATTGTTATTAGGGTGTTCAATGAGACAATCGATCGTCAGTGTTCTACATAAAAAAAATTAACAACATTGCCCAAACAGAATTCATTACAAATCGTGATTTTCATTGCATATTGATCCTGACCCAACCGGTTTTTCCAAAATATTAATAGTACAGAAAAAATGGGAAGAACATTGTGAGACCTAATCTTTTTGGAGTAAATATAACCCTGAGGTAGACTGATTAGGAAAAAAAAAAATACAAAGATCAGATTGGCTTAGGACAAGAAACGATCCGGTTGATGATTTTGCGACTCCAATTTTTCCTAAATAGTCCCACTGCATATGAAACAATAAGTGCATCATACATCGACAGATTGGAAATTGATGTTCTTGATGTTTTTTTATGCGCATTCTTGTTACTCCAAAATCCCAGTCGAGTTAACGGCATAAGCAGATTCCAAATTTATCCGTGGTGCCATCTCTCCCATGAGGCGCCTACTCCCACGACTAATCCCGGGCTGGCGTCCATCCGAACGCTCCCACCCAACTGATTCATCAAATAAACAAATGTTGCGTCTATTCTCTTTGGTCATACAAACAGTATAGTGAACGATGTGCATATATATCTACCTTCCCCATAATATAGATTCGTTCAAAATATCGATGGGTAAGTATTATCGGTGCAAAATATCGCAAAAAGTCGCACATTGATATATCGATATGACAAATATCGATCTTGAATAGAAACGCATGCACGCCCTACTGTCAAACAACTGTCTCTTGTCATCTCCGGAGTATCTCGTTTCAGTATCACTGATCTGTCAACATGTGTATATGTTTTACTTCCTCGTGAAAGCAGCCTAACTAGAACTTCAACGCCGCTCCACTTTAGGTGTCTAAACATGAGCACCAAGTCGTTGAGTTCGCTAGCTGAAGATTACTTCCACAATTTAAATCCTCTGGCTCGCAGGATCGCCGATGACATTGAGGCGACGAAAGAGGCGTACGAAGGACTGTGGGGTACATTGAGTTTGAAGGAGAAAAATCAGGCGATTGATGAGACCATCATCCAACCAGAAATCGCGCTGCAATATACAGTGGAGGTTGGGAACCTGGGGAAGGATATGCCTGAGTGGTATCCAAGGCTGAGGATTCAGACAGGATTGAGACATATTATTGATGAAACGGGATCGGTGAGTTATTGTTTAATTCCTTTCTTTATTTCTTCATTTGTTTGGCTATCTAATTATCTAGTTATATATTTGGTTGTTTATTCGTGTATTTATTCATTCAGGTCTCTATGTACCTACTCGTTAACGAGAGATGGGACAAAATTCATGGTCATAATTTATCATTCAGAAACTAATTTATCAAGTGATGACGGTATGACGAAATTTATTTAGAAAAGATCAAAGACAAGACAATCGATAAGGACTCCTTTACTTAGAAGTATAAATCTAGAATAACGCTTGAATACTGTGCTTTGACAAATATTGTATTGTCTCTTTTCAAAGTTGGAAGGTTATTGATTAACTTACTAACGACAGTTTCAAATGACCTATTGACTATTGCCTGAAAGCAAGTGGGAGAGCATTCGTAAGACTGGCCTTTGAGTGGAAATCTTGTGTATTCTCAAAATTTAGAAATACCCTTTCCGTGTTTGAAAAAAAGAAATATAGCTACATTATTCGAGGTGGAGCACTCTTATTTTTGTATTTTGGAAAGCTAAAAATTGGAATGATTTAAGGAGATATCGGTAAATAATGACATTCGAGGTACCGCTATATCTCAAGAATAAAAATTACTCGACTGGTAATCGGAAGGTCTCCGGTTCAATTCCCGGTCTGAAAATATCTGAATTTTTCTTTAGTTATTTGTGTGCTAAATAGATTGAGAAGGAACCCACCTATCCAAAATCTCTTCCACCCATTAGCCCCACTGTCCTATCTTAAAAATGTGGAACGCCCCCTGCCTAAATCTCAACTGTTGTTTTTCCGAAGGATTGACTTTAGATTGCAGATTATCTAATCCATTTCAGACTCTCCGATGGAAAGACGAGCATTCTGGACCTTTCAGCTTTATGACTCGCTCCCAAATGAATCTCTCTCTTTTCGCCGCTACCGAGAAGCCTCATCTCAAATCCGCCGAAACCTATGGCGACGACTCTCCCCACTTCACGAGCCCCGTTCAGCTGGAAGACAGTAGTTTCGAGAGTTCGCTTAATGATTATACAACATCATCGAACCCGACCAGTTTCTACCAGTCGGAGAGTTACTCTGACAGCGTTTTTAAGAATCCTGATTCCAACAGGTCTGTCAGCCAACCGAATGAGAATATCTTCACTAAGATGATGAGCAAAACATCATTTCTCAAAATGGGTAACAGTCCGGACGACGAAATGGAGAGTTTGGTGCCACATAGGAATGCTACGAGAAGTGCCCCAAAAACTGTAGGGGGGAACAAAGTCGAAATGAATATGAATTTGTCGTCCAGTTCGAGGCCCAAGTCGGCGGACATTACTGAATCCACTGCTCTTTTGGAAACACCCAGCTCATATAGTAGCTTCCAGTCGGCACAGACTCATCAAGATGAGGGAATCCCTAAGACTGGATTTGAATTCTTGGATAATTGGTAAAATAAATCAGTGAGGGAGTGAATTGGAATATTAGCAATAGCACTGTGAGGGATCATTTATCAAGTAGGCTACTTGTATTCAGTGGAGATATTGGTCTGGTAACTTACATATTTTTGAGAATGTTCAATAATTGCAGATGGACAAACCAATTTAATCACCAATCAAACCTAGTAAATTCGGTGAGGTATACTATTCGAAGTCGAATGAACTTTCTATAATTTTTTTACGGTTTCTGTTGATTGTTCTGATGGAAATATTTTATTGAAAAACTTATTTAAAGTTCAAAAATTTACAACTATTTGAAATTCTATTTTTCTTCACATTATATGATGTAAACTAAACGTGAAAACTTGAGTTAACTAAATTATCCGGAGAATATCTCGATAGAATGAGTTCAACGTTTCTCTAAAAATCATAAAAAAATAAATAAGGCGTTTGATAAAAATCTAAAAGATTAGCTTAGTGAATTTGGTTTATTTTCTGAGGAATTGTTTTTCTAATGTCCTCAATTTTTCGGTAAAAAACCATTATGGAGCCATCGTAAATTCTTCAATTCCTCAAATTGAGAATGATTTTGATGATTGTGTATTCTAAATATGGATCCAAGTATTGGCAAAAATTTTCACGAAAACAAAAAAGAAGTTCTGAGTCTGAGGAAAATGTACTTTTCCATTGAGGAATCTAAGGCGAACTGTTCATCTCAAATTCTGTTAAATAGTATTAAGAATCATCCATAGAATCTGAGAAAATACTTGAAAATCGAATGCCTGTAAAATAAAAGGCCATGAATTATCTTGCTCCCTGCCCTCTCCACTGACTCTTTCATTTAATTCTAATTTCCGAGGGATTATCCATGACTCCAAAGATATAATAGACTGAGCTATATACCTTTAGATCGTATTCAGCAAATAGCGTCGACTGAATGGATACTCAATAATTTATTGTTTAAGTGCGACATTACTCCTCATATCTAATACAAAGTACAAAAGTATTGGATGAAATTATTTACTCCGATGGAAAGAAATCTAGCCAGTTTGACAATGCAATTTTGATACCCACATTTATACATAAATTATCTCAGTACTTAAAATAAACCATTTTGTACTCAACGATATTTAAACGAATAAAAATGCCCAGGTATTTGAATGACAACTCAAACCGTTTAATTACAAATTTTATTACAAATCATCACAAATCACGTCCACGATTTCATACAATAAACACTTGCTCATTTTGTACAGAAGCAGTAACATCCACCCATTGTCTATTTAATTAATCATAATCTTGAATAATTATTTACAATGTTCAGAAAAAAATGTACACACTCGAGACTCCCTTCGCTGTAACTTCATGGCAATTGTATGAATGAAAAGATAAAAAAATCAGTCTCAGGATTGAATTGCCTCCCCATTAGATGGCTTAACGAAACATTACGCTATGTACAATCATTCATTATTTCCCCATAAAACACGTCTTTCCAGATTAGGAGGAAAGGTCTAAATATGGAACGCAACGAGTAATAATTTTAAAGGAGCAGAATAAATAATATTTTAATGCACCAAATATCCCACAAAAAAATGTACCATTTGTATCAGCTCAATCTTTAGTGATTCCATTCGATAATTTAAAGACCGCGTGAAATAGCTTCAAAATCTGAATTTACAATTAACTGAAGTCATTTTGTCTCATTTAAACGCGTTTAATCTCTAGAATATTCCACATTTAGATCCTTCCTCTTACAAAACAAAAAAAAAATGGCACAATATCAGTGCTTCTTGGGAAGACAGAAAATCCACAGCATCTCATGCCTACACTGTACAAAAATATTATCGACATCCTGATACAAGATGTTTCCCCTAATTCTTAACTACCTATTAATCTACCTCCTTAATCTACAGCTCTCAAAAAAAAAAAAATACACAATTGTTAATGGCAAGAGGACCACCTAAACATACTCTTCAGAAGGTTTAGGAATGTTAGCAGGGAGTCTCAGACTATTAGGCACCCTGTTCGCACTGTCCGGTAGTTCAGCAATATCAATGAAAACCCCAACAAGGCTCTCGAAGTTCGGTCCCCAGTTCAATAAATAATCCCAGCTCAATGCTGTATTGGCACTTGAAGATCCATTGTTGCTGGGTCTGTAGAGACTGCCCATGTGAGTCGACAGGTCATCGTCAGAGGCAACAAGAGTGCTTAAGGACCCCCTGAATGAGCTGTCAAATCCATCGTAGTTAGGTGGAAGTGGGTTCTTGGTGGATTGAGGAGACTCGTTGGTCCTCTGGGGATCCTCACCAGGCTTGCTGTACAAATTATCAGAGCGCTTATCCCCCACCAACGAATTATTATCATACTCAATTTCAGAACAAGTGAAGCTATCGTTGCCACTCTCATCAGTAGTTGAGGAATTTCTTCTTTCTAGTCTTTCTGTTGGAGGGGTATGTCTTCTATGGAGATGTAATCCACTATGAGGAGGGGGTGGAGGTCCCCTGGTCTCGCTGGACGAGCTAACAGCATCCAGAGTTGACACGAGACTCGAGGTCCTTGGCCTGGAGTTCAGTCTCTCTATCTCCTCAGCTGTCAGCCCCATAGGTCCTGACCCCACGTTATTTCCATTCTCGTTGGTTGATTGTGGCGCCTTCCTACTGGCTGTCGACCCGGATAATTGACTCATGATCGGGGAATTCAAGCTGCGTTCGCTGTTGGAGTTCAATGCGTCTTTTCCAACTCCCCCAGAGGACGAAGTCGTAGCTAAGAGGGCACTCTGCAGAGGTTTACCAGATATATCATGAAGAGTGAGGATTCTAGGCTGCTGGGCAGACAACTCACTGCTGGGAGACAACCTAGCTAAAGGAGTGCTCTGAAGCAGTTTGGGAGCAGGCCCTGAGGATTGTCCTACACTAGGTGGTGGCATGGCTCTCGGCGGAAAGGCTCCAGCATGACGATGAGGGCCTCCAGTGTGTTTATGATGGTTTCCATAGCCTCCGATCAACGGTGGTGTTGCCTTGTAGGATCTCATTCCTTCCCTGAAGTTGTTGTAATGATAGATAACATCCCCATCACTGGGGGCAATCGAGCTCGCATTATCGAGATCATAGTGTTCAGGAACATCAGGTTCTGTATTGTCGTACGATCGGAGCGAGCTCTGTGGGGGGAGAGGAGGGTGGTCATCCCTTATCGGTGGACTTTTGGTGACCTCTCTTTCGATTATGTCAGGTCTCTGAGGCCTGTGCTCATTATTAATTTCCCTCTCTTTAAACTTCTTTGAAATTAGTTCTGGTCCTTTGTGAACTCGAAGTTCTGACGTGTCCGAAATATAGGTGTTCTCGTGTCTCGACATAATGTTGTCATTGCCTGCCCCCACCAACGAATTTCCAGTCATGATGGCATTCGTGTTCTTGTTGACAACTGATGGGGCTTTCTCTTTACTTTGACGCCGGAGCCTGAAGACGACGAAGCTCACTAGGATAGCTACCAGTAGAGTCGCGAAGAAAACAATAACCAGAGTTATTCCGATGCTTAGAGGGTCAGTGGCTGCAGCCGCACTGATGCCGATGAGTCCCCTGCATCCTCTCGACACTTTTCCATGATACAAGACATCTTTAAATATTGATCCTGACCCATTGAAGGGTTGGATCTCATTGTTGATTGTGAAGTTAGCTAGACAACCTTCGAAATTGATGGCAACGCCATCAGAGAAATAGAGGTCTCTCCTCACTCCTCCAACGAAGAACATCGTCAGGTAAGGGTCCAAGAAATCGTGGACCCCAGCGGAATCTAATTCGTCTCCAGTTAGAACTCCATCGATGAGCATTCGAATTCCTCTAGAGTGCGCGTAGATGGTTAAATTATGCCATCTCCCATCAGCCAATCCTCCCTCTACTGATCCAGTCATGTTGACAGAGGAACCCAGCATCGAGGCGTATGATAATTGTCCATTCCTCAGTTCTATCGATGTGTAATGCTTGTTGGTGGCGGCGTACAGGAGGATTCCATTAGGTTTCACAGTTCTGAACATGAGGCCGAGCTTCTTAGGGGGTGTCACCCCAAGAGGAAATAGGGTCGTATCTTTAGTAGCTCTGGTAACTCTATTTGTAGTCCACAGAGTACTGCCTCCGTACATGTAATCCAGTAACTGCATTCGTTTGTGCTTCTCAGAGATCTTAAATTCCACGTACCCATTTTCACTGAGATTCACTGGTTCCAGAGCGCCATGACAGTTGGGAGCAGTTAAAGAGTTGCATTGACAAGAGGCCTGATGCCACTTGTCATAGCAACGCTCATCGTGACCGCAGGTGGAGTCTTCCCTGGAGCACATCCCGGACTCGGACCTGGGACAAGTATTCCTGATGCCTCTGGAGGACAGTGGGTTTGACAGATTCAAGGCTCGACCGTTGATAGCGATTGAGTGCACGCAGCCGACTAAGTCGTCGGAGTGTACCTGTCCAGGGCGTTCCAGCACTGGATCCGCATTGATGAGACCTCCAAGGAGGAGAGGGTTGTTGTTGAAGTTCAACGTTCCTGTGGGACCAACATCGTCTGCATAGCATGTGACGTCTCCAGGTCTGCAATCATCGCAGATGTCCCCGTGTTCTCGACAGTTGGAAACACTGAGGGAAATCACTCGACCGTTCCTTGTAGCCGTGATCTTCCTCCAGTCACCGTCGTCCAGACGCTTTCCTGTGGATACGTGGAGAGATGTTATGGCACTTCGGGCGCCTCCGTAGGAGAAGGATATTCTGCCATTGATTAATTCAAGGACGATGAAATCTGAGCGTCCACCGGCCTGTGGACCGTAGTTGTATAGAAGAAGCGCGTCCGGTTTGGTCGTCGCGAAAACCTGGAAGAATATTTTGTATTTTTAATGTTTATCATGGCATTTTAATGTTTATTGCAGAGCGGGGGGTTACTGGATAGGACTGTTTAGGGCAAACAGACGAATAGCGAGATATCGATTAAAAAACGGGCAGTTTCAAGCTTTTTGCGTCACTCTAGCCGGAAGGCAGTCAAAAAAAAACGTCATTTGATATATGTGGAAATGATCGTTTTTAACCTGTTGTATTACATGAACCACCAAAAGCCACCAAAAAAATACTTTTTATCATTGTACGCCTAAAGTCACGTTTTATACACCCTTCCGGTCCGCAAAATCTCACTTTCTACGCATTTTGATGAAAAGTAGGGGACGACAGTTTTGCGAAAGGTATCTTTATATTCGTGAGTTTCATTACTCCCGTTCGGCTCGTGCTATAAATCTCACATGCCAAAAATACTTATGCAGAATCGTATCGAAATCTACTATACACGAAGTGCCTTAGTCGCGGGAGGACAATAATGAAAATTATCATGCTGCGACTAAAAAAAATATTAAACCTTTGAGCAGGAAATGGGCAAGAAGCGGTACTGATACTCCTTAATTCTGGTAAAACTCGCAGTCGAAGATTTTTTAAATCGCAAAACAATAATTTCTCATGAATTCTATGTAAGGTTACGGAATAAAATTCAATATTACTACATACCATCGTGATATCATTGGTGTTGGAGTCCAGGGCTGGGAAGGACATGAAGGATAACTCTTCGAACCCAAATGTTGATCGTTCGCAGTGCCTACCGTATCTCCCCTCTGGGCAGGAGCACTTGTACCCCGGCTTCTGACCGACACAGAGACCCCCGTGGAGGCAGGGATTCGGCCTACAGGAGTCTGTAACAGCTTCGCAATGATTCCCCCTGTAGCCCGCTCTGCATAAGCAGAAGAATGAAGAGCCGTCCGGGCTGACCTGGCAGGAACCGTCGTTCCTGCAAGGATTGCTGGCACAAGCGTCTCCGCGTTCCAGTTCACAGAGCTTTCCTTCTCGATTTGAGGGGCACGTACAGGCGAAATCATAGCCCATCCTGCGACATTGGCCTCCCTGGTGGCAGGGATTGGGGGAACAGGGGTCTTGTCGACGCTCACATCGGCTGCCAGTGAAACCCTCCCGACATCGGCATAGCATTTCGTGGACAACTCGGGGCGAGGTCAGAATGAGGGATTGACTGTTTGTTATTCTGGCGTCCTCGTAGACTACTAATTGATCACTACAAGAACCTCCATTCTCACAGGAGAGGTGCTTGCAGGGAGAATAACCGATTGTTACTGGGGCACCTTCGAGGAGCTCTTGCAGCTTTTTGTAGTTCTTGAAGAGGAACTTTATTACCTCAGGCTTTTGTTTGAAACCTGAAATGAAGGTTTTGGGTCTTAAGAGAGTGTACAATAGGAAAACCATTAAATCGTCCAGTGATAGATCGACTTCATGTGATGTATGCAAGACAGTTCTTTTACTTTCTGAACTGGTTTTTTTCCATTCAGGATCGAAATGTAATGGAAATGAAATAGTTTATGAATAATTAGAAATATCTATATTATTGTTGGATATTTCCCCGATTCATCCCTCTCCACAGTTTGATGTACGATCGTCTTTTTTTATTTCAACATTCTTTGATCTTTTTATCTTTTAAATTCGCCGTACTCTACTTAATAAGCTGAGTTCGGTTTAATCATGACAGCTAAGGCCAATTATGAGATTAATATTTATACCAACTAATAAATATGACATGTAATATAATAAATGGAATCTACAACTGCCCAACAGCAATACAGACTATAGGAATAGTAATTATTATTGTTGTATCATTATTTTTGTTTAATAAGGTGTGTATATGAAAGGGCAAGTACTGATTAAACATCAAATAGCGATCTCATTTTTAAAAAAAGTTTTGATATTTTTAAATTGATGAATATTAAATTGTTTGAAGGCCATTGAATAGACTTTCATTACGACGAAGCGATAGTTTATTAGTATTCCCATTTTTTTCTTTTTCTTTTTAATTCAATGCTTATGTCTCATGTAGAATATCAGCCGATGTAAACAGAAAGGAACAATTGTGATGGATGTTTTTTATTCGTCTACACACTGTTGGTCAAAGGTAGTGAAGAGTTGCATTAAAGACCCCGTTAAATAGTGAATAGGGAGTTGAGGTTTCTTATATCATCTATTAAGAAATAAATTTACCTTGTGGCGTTTCTATGGTTAGATAAATATTCAAGTTTCCATCAGTTTCCCCAATGCTATATATGGTCAGGGTATCGCCGGCCTCTGTCTCTTCCTGCAGGATGTCGAGGAGAGGTCGATAGTATTTCGAAAGAAATTGAGATGCTGTCAAACGAGATATCTGAAGGGTCACGCTGTTATCAACTGTGGAATTTGCAAAGACTAGGAATTCCACGGTAACTTTGGAGACTACATCGGGGTGTCGTCCATCGTTGCCAGATACACTCAGAGAATATCCATGGCCTGTGTTAAAGCGAAATTTATAATTAATTATTTGTAATCATTGGGACATTTCTTTCAATTCGATTGAGATTTGGCCTTGTAATTCAATGACGAATATTATACACATTATTTGGTTCGATTTGACGGATAATAAATCGAATAATAACATCTAAGCATTCTAATCCTGAACTAGTATACCACGTTTCGTTACATTGAACATGTAATTCAATAATAGCCTTGAAGGAATTGAAATGTTTGAAAAGTTATGATTTTGTTCCAAAATGTTCAGACCAAAGTTTAGAACTAACTAATTGCCGTTAAATCCCAAAAGTAATGCTCTTTGATTGCACACCAATATCAGCCCTATTCATTTGCAATTTTTACATTAATTTTTGAACTGCAATTTAATGGCAACAAATACAATGAATTTTCTGAAATCGACATGCTTTGATAGCGAAATTAGCGAAAGTTTCCGCATGTGTTTCTTCAATAAATCTGATTTCGGTGGCTATATAGAGATTTAGAAAGATCTCCAAATACAATGATAACATATAATATTTCAACATACTCATAGAAATCTCTCTAGAAATAACAGAGGTGAACAAAACCCCGTAATTTACTTGCAATCATCTACCTTCTTCTCTTCCACATTCATAAAGAATATTCACCGTTCCCATCGCTAAATTTATGAATTCATCTCTCAAATAAAAGCGAATTAGATACGAAGATTCAGGTATTCGACAATTTTTCCTCGCCCCAATGAAGTACCCCGAAAAATAATAATTTTTCCCATCGACTTCTTGCCTCAATTTCTTTTAATCTGTTTTCATTTACATCTTTATCTCTCATTTTTTCCCTCTCTTTTTTATTTGAAACCCATGAATTATTCAGAGGCAGTTGTCTGAGAGAGCAAGAGGGAGAAAGAGAGAGTTGGCGAGGCAACACTCTAATTTATGAACTTTCGAGTTTGGGGGCTATCCCTCCCTCCGATCCCGTCCTCACCACCACCACCACCACCACCACCACCACTTTTCTTTTACGTACCGGGGGTAATTTTACTGGTATGTAAATCGCAACCGATCGGTATACCAAGTACACCGGGATTCGAGCCCTGGAGTATTTTGCATGAGTAGTCGCCGGTGGTATCAGGATCGTTTGGATGGACATCAGCTATTTTTCCCATGGGTCTTTCACCGTTGAATGAGTATACAATAATGTGGACTGAGCGTGGCATTGACGGAGTGTCGTTCTCATCTAGTATCATCACGGTGACTGTGTGCTCACTCCTCATCTTTGGTATTCCCGAGTCTTCAACTTCAATCTGTTAACAGACAAATTCTCATTCAATGATACTCTCTACTATCAAAAAGGCGATTGTGAAGCACAGTAGGAGATAAAATGATTGCAAATGAGGACTGCAAAATCATTGCTCTTATTGAGACGAGAAATAGATAATTGTAATAAGTAGAATTTTATTAGTCCAAATGGTGTATCCATAAGAGAAATAGATTTGTTGGAAGCACTAAAAGAGTTCTTGTGTTTAAAAAAATACAAGAAGCATAGATCTTTGATATGCCACGATTATTTAAGAAGTACTCTCAGGTAATAATGTACTTATCTCACAAATGTGAGAAGTAATTGTATATTTGTAATAAATATTTCTATAACCTCGTTTATTTTTCTAAACTAGACTACATTGTTGCAATTTTATATCCAATCCAAATAGAATTGTCCAGAAAATTAATAAAAAAGGATTTGCATGTTTGATGCTCAAGTCATCTGTGCAAGCCTGTGCAAGAATGGTAGATCTCTGTATCTGTACAATTATTTTTAGAATATGTGATTTATATGTAAATGGATTCCCAACAAGAACTAAATTATGCCTACTGTTCTAAACTTACCAAAAGATCCAACTGTGGCATGACCTCCCTATCAAGACTCCTAGTAGTCCTCAGTACTCCAGAGTGTTTATCCAACGTGACAGAGTCAGCCTGCCGTCCACCAGTCAGTCGATACGTAAAAGGAGCCCCATTAGGTGGTAAATCAGCATCAGTAGCTGTTAGCGTCATGATGCTTGTCCCTGCAGGTTCATTCTCCCTCACATACCCAACGATCTCAGGAGGATCAAAACTAGGCCCATTATCATTAACATCCAGCAGTTCAATCCGAACAGTAGCAGTACCAGTCTGCGCAGGTGAGCCAGTATCAATAGCCCCAATGATCAATTGATATGAAGGAATAGTCTCTCTATCCAGCATCTTTGCAGTCTCAATGTCCCCACTCTGAGGATCCACCTTGAAGGTCTGCCCCACATTCCCTCCGATGATTGAATAAGAAAACTGATTATTCTGAGGTCTCACGTCTTTATCAACAGCCCTGACAGTGAGAACTCTGCTTCCGAGGAGAGCATCCTCAGGAACAGTTGTTTCGTAGTTGTTCTGAAGGAACTCTGGAGGATCATTGCCATCCTGAATTGAAATGATAACCTGCGCCTCGTCAGTATCATTGCCTCTGATGCCTCCTCCGTTCTTCGCCATTACCGTGAGAATAGCTCTATTTTGAGTCTCCCTGTCTAACCTCCTCGATACCGAGATGATGCCTGTCTCAGGACCTATGGAAAACCCTCGATCGTTCGATGCCCCAACGAATAAATAATAAACCCTTCCATCCTCTCCAGAGTCTTGATCAGTCGCCTGAACGAGTCCCACGGAAGTCCCCACATTAGCACTCTCAGACACATCAAGATGAAAGACTGGCTGAATGAACTTCGGATAGTACTCGTTGACTCCTGTGATGTGAACAAGAACAGTTGTGACTCCCACCATCTGTGGATTCGAGTCAGGATTGGCAGCTACGATGTCCAAAGTATACTCATTAGCCTCTTCATAATCGAAACTTATTCTCGAGGTGATGATACCGGTATCTGGTTGAATGTGGAAGTAGTCCTTTCCACTACCGCCGAGAATCTTATACTGAATTATCGCATATTTTGGGGAGTCAATGTCTTTGGCGACTACTTTGTAGACGAAACTATTTGGTTTTGAGTTCTCTAAGAGGTATGCCTCGTAGACACTCTGGTTGAACGTAGGCGGATTGTCATTGATATCTGAAACGTTGACTGTTAGAGTAGCTACTGCTGTCTTGGGTTCGAAGCCCAAATCAGTAGCACTAATATTCAGTCGATACTCTTGGATGCTGTCGTAGTCTAAAGGTTCTAAAATTGTAACAGCTCCGGTCATCGGGTGGACTGAGAACTCTTTTCTATCGCTGTTGGAGGATATCTTATAGCGTATCATGCCGTTAGGACCCTCGTCCCTGTCCACAGCATTCACAGTTAGGATTGTTGTGTTCACCGGTTCGTTTTCAGGGACGCGAACCTGATAGGAGACTGCTGCAAACGATGGGGCATGTCGGTTCTCACCAGTGACAACTAGGACCAATGAGACCTGATCCTTCTGAGGAGGTACACCTTTATCAGTAGCTCTGGCTTTCGCTACGAACGTGGAACCTACGGGAATTCCACTGATACTTCTTGAAATAAAGACCCATCCTGTCACCGGCTCCACGGAAAAATACTCAGTAGCGTTTCCTGATATCAAGCTGTATTCTACCTCCGCGTTGACACCGAAGTCGGATTCGTCTTTTGCGTAAAGCTTCACAATCCTTTTTCCCATCGTAAGACCTTCCGGGACAGGAGATAAATATGAGGCTTGCTCGAATTTCGGAGCATTGTTGTTAGCATCGACGATGCTTACGAAGACCGTTGTTCTTGAGGATAACGGAGGTCTTCCATTGTCAGTGGCAACGACTGTCAACGGATAGAGATTCTCCGGTGATGATTGTCTGTTCGTATGCTTGTATTTTATTGTTCTTTTACTGCAAATATCCCCAGTGGCTGGGTCCACTGAGAACAAATCAGAAGGTTGAAGAAGACTATAAGAAATCACAGAATTCGGGCCCTGTTTATCAATGTCTGTGGCCATCACATGTCCAATGTGAGCCTTTCGTGTCTGCATCTCAGGGAAGTGAAAGTGGTAGGATTCCTCAGAGAACTCCGGCGCATTATCGTTCTGATCCTGAATGGTGATCGTTAAGGTAGTCTCGGCTCCCCACGCCCCATCAACCGCCCTAATCTTCACCAGGTACTCGTCCTGCTCCTCTCTGTCTAAATAGCCCACCACCTCAACGTTTCCTGTCACAGGATCGATCGAGAATTTTCCCCCAGGATTATCAGTGAAAGTGTATGTCACATTGGCGTTCTCTCCGATGTCTTGATCACTGCTAGTTATCTTGATGACGAAGGATCCCACCTCGGCATTCTCCGTAACATTCACGCTGAAGAGTCTTGTGAACCGTGGAGGATTGTCATTCTTATCGAGAACTGTGACCAATACCGTAGCTGTGCCTGATAAGGTAGGCTCCCCTTGGTCTCTGGCTTCAATGATGAGCTCGTAGGAGCTGACATCCTCTCTATCCAGTTTCAAGTTCGTGTGAATCTCACCGGAGTTCTCATCTACGATGAAGGACTCGTCGAAGTCGTTAATCAGGTGATATGTTATCTGGCCGTTTTCACCGGAGTCTATGTCTGTCGCGGAGACCTTTGTCACGAAAAGAGGTGGGTACTCCTCTTCCATGACAGTCGCATTGTAGACGGGGGCCTCCATCACTGGGGCATTGTCATTGGCATCTGTTACATTGATCAGGAGTTGAACGACGCTCCGCAGTGGGGGATTGTCGGAGTCCCTAACTTCCACCCAGGCTTCGTAGTAGGGTTCTGTTTCGAAGTCGAAGCCAGAAGCTACGAGGACCTCCCCGGAATGCGGCTCGATTCTCAGGGCATCTCCCACATTTCCACCGGCCATACCGAAGACAAGATTGCTGGCAGCTCCCGTCTTCGGAGTCGAAGCACTCAAAGTAGTGATGATACGCCCTTCGGGGATGTCTTCAGGGAGGATGAATTTGCTGTTAATGGATGATCTGAAGCTCGGAAAGAGCTGGTAGTCCCACAGATGGATTACCAGGTCTGCCGTGACCGTTTGAGGAGAGCTTCCTGAGTCCGAGGCCTTCACTTGAAGCTGGTAGGTTGCTTTACCATTGGAGAGATCTTGCGCTGCTCTTATGACACCGTTTGATTGATCTATGATAAACAGTTTGGCGTCTTCTCCCAGCAAGTGGTAGATGATTCGCGAGTTGTCACCGGTATCCTCGTCTACTGCCTTCGCTCCGAAAACAAAGTCTCCGGGTTCTGTAGAGTCCGGTACGTACGCGGTGTAGCGGGGGCTTGAGAACCTCGGCGCATTGTCGTTTAGGTCTTCTACGAAGATGGTGAGGTTTACCGCTGCTGCACCGGGCTGCGTAGGACTCGAATCCTGCGCTACTAGTGTTAGATGGTAGATCGGAGTTTGTTCGCGATTCAAGGCGGTCAGGGTCCGAACTTCTCCCGTATCAGGATTCACGGAGAAGCGCTCGGCGTTCTCACCCAGGAGGCTGTATCTATGAGAGAATGATGGATGATTGAGTTAAAAATGCATGGCTTAGCGGACACGAAGGTGAAGATTGTCCAACCATACGAAAATAAAAATCCTGTTACAGTAATCTAGAAACAATATTTTTTTCGAGTGATTTTCAAATTTTTGAATTTGGTAAGGATGCAATACACGGAGAGAAAAAACTAAGGAGAAATTATCCTTCGGCTATATAGTCGGATAATATTTTGGCCGCTCGGGGGAGATTACCGTAAAGCTTCAGGAAAATTTGTTGACTACTTATTTACTTAAGGCAATTGAGGAGTACGATAAAAATTATCCAACCGGTCAGTAACCTTTATTGACTCCTTAATACAAGCTTTCTAGATTTATGTATAATTTTTGTGGACTGCTTAATCAAAGTTAGGTAGTTTTCTGTGAACAATTCCCTCACTTGCTCAGTAGAATTCGTCTACGTCGTAATAAAAATCATCTACAGGGGTTCACAATTTTTGTTAAAGACGTGGATATGGAAAACGGTACCCGATTATCAAACGGAACGGTGATTTTTCCTGAAAAAATTTTCTTCATGTGCCAATTCTCAAATGGCATGTCGTCAGGCTCATACGTAACAGTGACAAGTAATTATGCACCAATAGGCTCACAAATTTGGTCAATAAATTTTAATGATAATATAACCGGCATTATTAGCGTGTTAGTAATGTAATAGTCTCCGTTTAGTCATTGAAATAATGACTTAGTCTGAGTGGACTCAGCAACTCACCTAATTTTTGCATTCAATCCATCATCTTTATCAACTGCTGTCGGTTTAGCTACCCAAGTACCAGACGGTTGATTCTCAATGACATTGGCCCGGTAATCGGTACGTGAGAATTCAGGACTGTGGTCATTCACATCCAGCACAACAACTCTCAGGACACCCGAGCCAGTCAAAGGGGGTGAACCTGCAACAAGATAAGAGAAAAAAAAGATTTTTTTTTGCTTGTTTAACTTTATTTATATGTCTTTCTGTACGTTTGATTTTTCTTTTGACCCGATATGCCTGACAGGGGCCTGGAGGGCACCGGTGCGAAGATAAGAATGGGGGTGTGGAGGCACGTAGCGATCATACGTCATTCCACGGAGGGGATTCAAGGACGCACAAAGGATCCTCTTGCAACACGCTCCAACTGGTACTGCACATGTATATATCTCTTGCCCCATCCTTTGTGCATATGTACAAAATATGACAAATTTTCGGACGATTAATCTCACCACGACCACAGGCGGATGTATAAACTTTCACTGAGTTGACGGAATATTTATTCGTGGAGATAATATAATTTTTCTTCATTATTTGGTTGTTTTCATAATTACTTTTACAGATAATCATTCGTGCATGGTTTTATCTATTTATTTACTATTCTAGGAAGGTAGATTGAATAAATTGAACTGAAGCGTTTTAAGAAATCAGAAATCATTTTAGGACAAACATAAAATCTCTTTGCAAACGTTTTCTTCCTTATAGTGTGAGCTTGATTGATGTTGAAATTGTCAAGATATGATGTTTTTTCATAAAAGTGCAGATATACTTCCCGAAAAAAGTTTTTTCTTCTCAGTGTACCGAGTTCACTGTTCGTTACGCTAGAGTCGTTTTTTGATTCGTTCTTGAATCTAGCATTATTACCTTCCATTAATAACCGTTTCTAGCTATTTCTGTCATTAATTGTTATTTGTAAGCATTATTGTTTTTCTATTATTTTTAACTAAAAAAATATGAAACGATTTTTCTTTTGACTTTGAAAATAACATGCATTACCACATTGGAACCTTAAATTTTTCAAAATCGGTAACTTTGTTTGGCATAAAAAAGATTCCTCATCATATCGATAAAAAATTGAGACCCAAAACAATATGGAAATGCGAAAAAAATTTGAATTTCAAATAAATTGCCCTTTTCTTTTCAATTTTCGTTGTCCATTTATTCATTTATCGCTTTGTTTGATTAAATATGATTTATTCTCTCTGAGAACTTTGTGATGCACATTGCCGACGTGATACACTCAGTCTTAAGTGCACGCCAAAGAAGTTTGGAGAGGGGAGAAGCGGGCAGGAGTCGTAACAATACTATAAATCATAATATTCAAATTAACAAAGGTTCAATAAATTAAAACCCTGGTCATGGGGTCCTGGTCGTTGTGCGTTTATATGAAAAAAAATGTGGGTGTAGGGGGAGGGGGGGGGGGACAAGGGACGGAGGGGAGTGCTGGCAGGTTAAGGAGAAAGAGCCGTTCCTTTTGAGGGGCTACTCTCTTTACTCTGGCTCACGTCAAGAAATCCTCTCTTTTCCTTTCTTTCTTGCCTCCAAGGGGCAGCCCTCTCGCCTCTCTCAGCCGAAAAATCATGCCGCCATTATGAATCGTTCTATCCTCCGAGCGATTTTGAGGAGGCATCAAAGTCGCCGTAATCGTCGAATAAAATCATACATCAAAAGAAATTAACAAAACGAGATAAAAGAGAAAAATATCAAAACACGAGAAAGTGGGGTTTGCTTCTATTATTATTCATATTTTATGGGAAGCATTGGATGGAAAAGGAAGCCCCGCGGAGGCCTGGTAAAACAGAATTTCGTGATGGTCCTCTATAACTACTGTGAGCTACGGGAAAACGAGATAGCGAAAGGAGAAAAATACAGAATTGTAAAATACTGTTCTTGATTTCAGCAAAATCCTTATTTTACGGATAATAAAATGCAACAATTCCTGATACTGTAGTTTCGAAATTGTAATTATTTTATTATTTAAATGTTGAAATCCGTGGGTTTATTTTTCATTTACTAAACCCTAGAAAACCCTTAAAATAATTGAAAGTAGTTTAGAAGTTCAAAATCTTTTTCTTCGATACGTTATAAAAAATAAATGAAATGATAAAATAAATAAATTGCGGAAAATTATCGAATTTTGCTGCCTGCGAGGTATTTACCATTTCGCGTTGAAACATAAAATTGTGCGAAAAATAACAGAAACAAAGGCTGTCTAGAATCTGTCATGAAAAACATTATACTCATTGAGGTTATTACGAGTTACATTGGCATAATAAAATACTCATAAAGGTCTGATAAAAAATAACTTGCCCGACGTTCCCAATAATATTCAGCATCATATTTGTTGGTGAAGCTGCGCCTTTACATCGTCATAAAATATCAGAAAGTAGTGAAATAAAAAAAACCCCATCGAACTCTAGACATTATTCATGAACTTGGCGTATTGAAATATGACCGGTGACTGACAGAATTAATATCCAAAGAATCCACGAAAAAATGTCCCAACCAAATTTATCCATTCACATGAACATAAATTTGGAACCTATGCTGTGAAACATCTGTTCAATCGAGTGATTAAAAGAAGCGGTAATAAGGTATTTAAACGGACGTGTGACGTCTGAAAAAAATTATTTCGATCATTAAAAAAATATATTTCGAATTCTCTCACATTCATCGATAAAAACACTTGTTTCTTATGTATCAATCACATAAATAGGTGTAGAATTATCGATGGAAAATATTTTATCGGTTAACTGTAAAAAGATGCTTAAAATCATCTAATATTTTTATATTTGTTGCTACTCTATTTCCACCGGTCAAAATATCCTTCAAATAATATACAATGAATGTATTGAAAATTGCCCAGAAAATATCCTAAAATTATTCATTTGCGGCAACATAAATCCGTAACCCTAAACTGCGAAACATTCATTCAATCGGGCGATAAAAAATGGTAATGAGGCATTCAGATGGATGTTCAGTGCCAGAAAAAATAATTTCGATGATAAAAAAAAATGATTTCCAGTCCACACATATTTATCGATAAAAACACGTGTTCCCTCTTGTATGCGATCTTGTACGCGACCACATAAACAAGAGTGGGTTTATTTATATAAACAATTTATACGTTATTTGATTAAACTCCGAAGATATATGCACTGAAAAAAAGAGTCTTAACCGTTGAATCGGCGCTCAACCGCCGCCCGAGTTCAGTGGCTGAGTGGCTCGTGGTATTGCATCCCTTCCCCTCGTCAAAAACCCGGTTTTTTGTACTCGTTCCGAAATATACTATTTTACCATAATGTGTGGGAATGAAACGTTTTAGGCACGTGCAGGGTACGCCTCTAGAAAGTTATATTTTTCCAGACTCTTGAATGGAAATAGTATATTTCAATACAAGTGCGACGAGTTGAAACACCCCGTCGCACTGTATCCGAACTATATTTTTTGTTAGTGATGTTACTTTCAGCTTCGGGCGAATTGTGCAATTTTTTGTTTACTAGTAAACGCAAAGTCTTTTTCTGCCTACATGGACTGAAAGTGAGCGTTTCTAACCTTACTTCGCCCGGTTACTTTGGTCCATTTTGGCGGAAAAATCATATTCAACCTTCGGGAGGATAATCAGACAAGTTGTCGCCACGTGCAAAAGTACGACAGCATTTCCCACGTGCTTCCAACCCTCCCCCTTCGGCTCGGGTCGTAATTTAGCACGTGGAGACCACTTGTCTGACTATCCTCCTTAGGTGAGAAATATACTTTTCATCACGCTGTGTCGGAAAAGTAACTTTTCAGTCACTCTCTGCTTTGCGTCGAGGGACTGAAAGGCGCTTTTCCCACACATTGAGATGAAAAATATTGTTCGTAACACGTGAAAAAAGTGGTTTTTGACTCGTGGGATTATATCACTCGTCAAAAACCATTTTTTTTTTACTTGTTACGAAATATACTAATTCGTTTACTAGTAAACGAAAAGGCACTTATCGACACGGGCTGAATGTAGCAGCAGTGACAAACTAGTATATTTCGTAACAAGTGAAAAAAAATGTTTTTTTTAGGAGTGACGAAAAATTATGTTGAAGCCACTCAGTGGAAAATATATCATGTCAATCTTGCATATGTAATGGATGACCTGTTCTTTGTTTGTCAACCGGCGTGATGCAACAATAATTTCGCTTTAAAAAAGGAACTATTTTGATTGTCCATACATTCATCGATAAAAGCGTTCGCCCTCGTGGATGCGATCACATAAACAAGCGTCAGATTATGTTCAAAAACAATTTACACGTTATTTGACTTGAGTGCGAAGATATATGGATTGAAAAAAAAAAAGATTTGTGAAATCTGTTATTTTGATATTTTCCACGATTTTTTTTCCACCGGTCAAAACCTCCCTCCAATGATTTACCGACGTAGCATTATTACTCCGTGACATGAACGTACACATACGCAGGTGCTACGGCGCCCCGATGCGGTCCAATGTGTCGTAACAAGCGCTGAGATTTATGGCAATTTCGTGGATAAATAAAAGCTTCGAGTCTGCCACGATTTGAATTACATTTTTTTTTCTCTACTTATCAGAAACCCGAATAAAAGTGATAATAATTCAACCGTCACTCCATCTCACGTTCCTCGTTATTTTCTTGTTTCATAAATAAATAATGAAATAATATTTGGGCGAAAAATGCCTTGAAATGAGGCTTAATTCTTTCGATCCGGCTGTTTGGGCCGCGTGACAAGCGAAAAACGAGATGATTATTTTCGAAAAATAACGAGTTGGGACTTGCCGAGTAAATTAAAGGTGGCAAATGTACACATGCGTGTGATTAATACACAGGAGTAAATGCTTAGCGTGAGTTGTTAATGCATCATCTCTTTGAATTGAGAAGCGTGCCGGAGAATGTCCCGTCTTGTCTTGAAGTTCCGTTTCCACTGGGAGGAAAAATTTGGGGTCGCGTTTATCGTTCGATTGAATTTGTTCTTTGCGAGGAATATCACTTTCGTCCGTTCGGGGGCTTTTTCGTCATTTGGAATTAAACATATAGAAAAATCTGTTAAAGTATTGAAAAATTGTGATATCAAAGTGTTTAAAAAATGTTCCAAATTTGTTAGAAAATCAATTTCATACTGAAACATAATTTCCGAAAAATTTGGATGATTATTGAAATTTATAAGTAATTAGAAAATGGGAAAATAACGGATCATAATGATTGCAAATTTTGCTTGCATAATTTAGTTTACAAATTGGATTGAAAATCTCTCCGGCTATTCTGACGTTCAACAAAGCAAAAAATCTCATTCGTTTGAGCCGTAATTCCCCGAAGTACTTCTCTCCCACGTCCAATCACTCCGCGACAAGCAATTACCCATGACTTGACTATATTTTTTTCATGTAAAAAACTGAAATTAAAAATAAACCATCGTGAAAATAGTTTTCAGTGATTAGTCGCCTATTCTTGCAATCAACTGGTGCTCGCAAACGCATTAATAACCATTTATTAACTCGCGAGTTGACACTCGAAGTACAAACTCGACCTCGGCGCCACGGGAGGTTTACCCATTCACCCGCCCATACGCCACGGTTATAACGGTTCTACATCACCAACCACTGTAAACTTTAATATTTTTTTCATTCTAATTTAAAACGCTGCGATAATTGTAAATTACTTCTATCAAGGCCTCTATTTGTAGAGAATCTTTGATTTCTTTGGCCTGAAGTTTTCCCGCTCCACGGTTTGTTAGCCATCAACAGCACCTGTACTTTTCGCCTATCGAAAAAAATTAAGAAATTGTTTTATGAATTGTAAATATTATTTTTGGACGAAAGCTATTTTGACTTGGAATGTCGTGGCATAAGGACATCATGCTGCTAATATCTATAGTGAAATTCTGAAATTCTCCTCGCATACGATGATATAAAAAGTCCTGTACCATATTGGATATTCACCCATTCATATATTCATAACAATTCATTGCAAGTAGTCGAGTCTATTGCCCAAATTACCATCAAATATTATAAAACATTGGGGTATAAACCGCGTTTGCAATAAATGTGAGTAGAGACCTCCCTTTCGCTGTGTCTATGACTTCAGATTCGTCAAAAACGAAAGTCCTGCTCTAGTATCTACTATTATTTATTCTGTAAGTATAAAAAAAGGGTTCTCAAATTTAATAATTTGAGACATACTGAGATTTAAATAAATGACTGAAAATTGGTGAAGGGTTTCCATACATATTCTTGTTATGATCTTCCTGAAAGTTAATATGTACAGTACAACATTAAAAAATTAGACTACTCGAGAACGTTTCCTGCAGAATTGCCCTAAACCATTTCACCGCAAAGGTTAGACGAAAAATTTTCTAGCAAACCGAGAACTTGAATGAAATGTCATCCCATTCAAATTTCAATTTGGCATTAAATTGAAGAAGACACTTTGAATTTGCAATTACTTATTTGTATAAACAATGACTCTTCAACATCCCCAACAAAAAAACAAAGCCACTCCTCTCTTCCTAAACCTCCACTCCAGCACTTTGATTCCCCCTCCACTTCTTTTTATCACCCACCTCTTGAATTTTATTTCGCAAATACACGTAACGAAAATCAGTCCAAGAGAGAGCCTCAAAAAAAAACTCGAATGCTCTCCGCGTCCCAGAGTACGTAAGGAGGGCCTTAATATAAATATTCAGGCGTCTGGCGTTCACCCGGGAGGATCACGCCTCTGCTGAGTGCTCTCGCGAACAAGCAAAAGACGAGGGATGAAAGAACATCTTCATAGGGTCCCCTTTTCAGGTATGAATGGAACGAGGGTATACTCAGCGCGTGAGAAGACGCAGGTGAAGCAAACAGAGAGAAGAATGGAGAATGTGTGAAGTAAAAAATAAGAATAAAAAACATTACCAGAGAGTGAGACAGTCCGATCAAGCTACTGAGTGAGTGACGATGACGTTGAGGATGAGGAAAAATCTTCCAGCGTTGGTGGAGAAAAAAAAAAGTGAAAAAAAATTAAGACTGCATTATGCAGAGAGATGCCAAGCAGTCGTCCAACATGATGAAGCAGCGGGGAGGGGTTGGACGAGGAGGGGGAGGGGAAGGGGAGAGAGGCAGTGAGTTTTCATCGTAAAAGGGATCCGCGTGTGTGACGTGACCTTGTCCTCTCGCAGTCCTGCACAAAACGTCGTCGCCATTGTATTTATCCATTTCATTCCTTTTTCAATCCCAACGTGGCACTTTGTGATCCCCTCCCCCCCCCCCTTCTCTCCCTCCCGCCCTCCCCCTGGCCCATCATTCTATCTCACTCACATGTGAAAGAATATCTCGAATCTCAATCGTTTCCCTCCTTTTCGCTTTGTATTCTCATAATAACGAGGGGCAGTCCCTAACACTTGGAATACCCCCCCCCCCCTCCCCCGCCGCTCACTTCCCTAGACCCCCCTCACCGCTCCCACACATTGCTGATTCCATGAAGTGGATAAGACAATTTGCACTGCCACGACCTTTTCCAATTATAACACCAACCCCTAGTAAACTTGAGGAACTTGGTGGGTTTCTTGGCTTGATTTTTATTCCTTCATTTTCTCCACATTCGTTAAAAGTAAAACGTGCTGGAATCTGACCTTGAGAAATGTCGTACGAGCACTTCGTCATTGTCCCTGTGTGGCTATAAGTGCAAAAGCGGCGAGACGCCACAGAAGTCGAAACAGCGTCCTCGGAGGCTACTCAAGATCTAAAGATCCCAAATGTTTTTCGTGTTTTTTTTTTGTTTTGCTCTGATCATTCTTAGGTGTCTTTTAGAGGAGGAGGGGACTTTGAAGGATGCTGGGGGATGTGGGGGAGAGGGGCGGGGGACGATGGACGAGGTGATCGGAGAGAAATTGATTGGTAATCCGCCAGTGCAAGCGCTAGGAACCTTTCTCTCATGAAAATTATCAAACAAGGAAAAAAATAGTAAAATAAAAAATTGAGATAGGGAGTTGAAATTTTTAGATTACTTCAAGTATTCTTCTAGTTTATGCGAGTAATGAGAAAATCTGTATATCTGTCAGAGTTGAGAGCAAAAAATTCTTCAACGTGTAAATCCAACGTGACAGATTTTCTTACGGCGCGAGTAAAGGCGGTTCGGGGAATGGAATGACTACTGACGGGTTAATTTATGGGAATGGTGATTGTTGATTGATTTTGTCGACTGGTTTTGGTTAATGATGATCACGTATTTCAGGATAATTGACGTGCACTCCAAAATGGCGGTGTAGTGAGGCATATTGCGGGTGATATGATTTTCTTAGCCGCAATCGTAGGCTTAACAAGGTCGGTAGATGACACGAATGCAGATGCGAATTGCGTCTATTGCTTACAATTCTTTTGATGGTTATTAAGGCTTGCTCTGCTGGTGGTTGAGATAAGGAGAAGAAGCTGCATGAAAAAGGTCTCAAATGTATGGGTGATTCTAACTGAGCGATACGACGTTAGTAACGCTCACTTTCGGTCTTTGTAGGCAGAAAAAAAATGTTTGGTTCGAAAAACCGAATTTATTTGGAAATCATAAATTTATAAATTTGCCAGATTCAATGTGAATGCAATGCTTTGTTAGCAAAAAGTGCGAAAAGCAAATTGTTACAAAACTATTCCTAGTTACATGGTAAGATTTTGATTTTATTCGATAGATATTATAGTAAGGAATAGTTTGACCTAAAAAATGGCAGTTGAATTGCTAAGATCGAAATTCATTATTCTGACACGAAAAATTGAAAATTTCGCTTTCGACGAATACAGTACTTTAAAACGATTTTATTCAGCAGTAAAAAATAAATGGGACGGTAAACGAAATGAAGATAACTGCTATCGGGAAACTGATGATAATGAAATAGGACTTGACGAGAATGATGAAAAATAAAATTAAAAGAAGTAATATTTTTTCTTTGAAGACATTAAACAATTTTATCGACAGGGGAATGGATAAACCTCGATTATTTTTTGTCTCGGGTCGTTCACACGTGCAGGTAACTGGTACTCGTTAGAAAATTCTCCCCGAGGCACGTAGAAGATTATATTCTTCGGTATATATTGGTGATTCGATCGAAGTGGAATCGTGAAAGAGTGGGCTTTATAGTGCGCCAGCGTGTCAGTCAACCGTTGACAATCGGACAAGGCCGATCGGCTCGGGTGTGTCACGTATATAAGAGTTGCACCAGGCAATTCTTGTATATTCCGAACAATTGCAAACTTTAGTCACGGCCCAAGGAATTGACTGTAACAACTATTTTCATTTTGATGGAAATTGTTGTTGTCGTAAAGATTGAGAGGAGGAATTAATTAAATAGGGGAATGAAAGCCATTCCATATATCGCACGGGCTATCGAAAATCAAGAGATGTGGGTACAGCAGGTGAATGGGACATCATTTGGTGCCTCTATCGGAGGGTAAGAATGTTGTGAGAAAATACTGTTGGTAGTACGAATAATTTTGAATTCACACCTGCTCAATTCAGAAAATGCGATTGCTAATCTCTTATTATCGTGTTGAAAACTAGTGGGAAACCAATTCTTGTTTAATGCAATTTAACATTTAGGCATTTTTTCATCCATATTCTTCTATTTAGGGGCTGAACTGCACACTCAATTGTTATTGTTTTAGATAATTAAAATGGTTACTGCGAAATAAATAGAAAATTGTCTTTTAATTCAATGGTTCACCAATTCATTTTCTCATCGCTATCGCAATTGATAGAATTTTTATTGGATTATTCCTCTTATTGAAGAAACTGTCAGAAAGTTTATTTTCTGGTAGTTTCTGAAAAAAAAATGAAAATTTCCAAACAAATCATCATGAAAAATAAATTAGACACAGAAATTGTAGTTATACTTGCAATTAAACTGTAACCAACACATAAAAGAAATAAAAATTGCAACTGCATCGATTCGCGCCTATCGCAATCATATCTAAATTTTCGAGGTGAAAAGCTTCAAATCTACCGAGTTATTAGTGAACAGTTGAACAAAAACTATATTACATAAGGATATATATATGTACCCATCGCGAATTGCGGTTTCCAGCTTTATAAATTATCGTGGGTCGATATAACTAAAAAATCAAATACTCAAATTTATACGAATACAATTCTTCCACTTGAACGTAAAAAAAAATGCAAATAAGAGGCCGTGAATAGGGGGGTTGATTTGTCCTCACCGCGTGTTGTCTGAAAGGACGTCTTGTGTCCCCCTTTCCCATCCATTTATCATTCATATAAATTCTCCCCACAATGCCACCTGCACAGGCCAGACTCTCAACTATCGGTGTCAACGAAAGTAATCTTCTCCTAGAAGTCCATCAAAAACAATTTGTTGAATGGTGTTCCTTTACCCCCTCTTTTTTTTCTCTCTCCTTATGTCGTCTCATTTATTCATCCAGCGCCTTCGGAGAACGCGCACAGATGAAAAAAAAAATTCCACCTCTTTTGGTTATATACCATGGGTATATAATAATCATAATATTTCAATGGGAGAGTGGCGCGCTTTAATAACAGAATAAGGGAGTGTGACGGCCGTGGAGTATGAATAAAGTAGAATATAATATGCGAGAGCACCGAGGCAGGTTCGCTATATAGCATCCATCTCTTCTTCTCGCCCTCGCCAGACCTCTCTCCCTCGCTCTTCGTGAAAAGATGCATGGCGAGTGAAATGCCTTGGTGAAGAGATAAGAAACAGTAAAATTTTAGTGATGGTAGTGGTAGACCGGAGGCTGAGGAAAGGCAGGAAGTGAGACAGAAATCCTTCGGACAGGAATTGGACGGCAAGAGGTAGAAGAGCTGGACTTGGGCGCACCGATTATCATAATCGCGCGTCATAACTCTGCCTGTTTTCTTACCGTCCTGATGCTCTTCCCTTATGGCTCCAGACTCGGCTGGGAGGCTACACAGTGGAGGACTACCGGGGTGTGTCAAAGAAACAAGCAGTGTGACAGACGACATGCGACAGAAGGCATACGATCATTATTTGGCGAATTATTTTCTTTTCTTTCCTTGAAATTTCTTACGAATTGAGTCCAAAAACTAGAATACTAGAGATGATAATGGCAGTTCATATAGAAGTGCAATTTCTTTTCCATTTTACTGTATAGCTTTCGATTTTTTCAGATAATATTTCGTTTATCGTAATGTGTGGGCGTGCGGCTAGCCATCCACGTAGACCAGACTCCCCGCCGCTCATAACTGGTCAACGCTAAGCCTGCTTCGAATACCCTAGCCCCGTAGGGCTGGAAAGATAACTTCATCCTAATTAGTAATCCAAGATTCAAACATTGACCTTGAGTTTTAAACGTGATGTACGAACTTAGTTCTATACTTTTCAATGGAAATATATCTACATTTTGTTCGAACTGAACTGCTGACATTACAATGGATATTTTGTAAATCGCTCGCGCCCTGCCCCCCCCCCCCCCCTAAAACACATCAGACGTGTATATTAAACTCAACATAACTCTTTCAATTATTCAAAAGTATCTTCACTAATTGGCATATCACGGAAAATTGGTCTGACTTGAGAATTCAGCATTTCTACTGAAAAGTAAACATTAGATATTTGTATAAAGATAAAACGATTAGAATGATAATAAAGGGAGTGGATGAAAAAATGCGCCGAGTCAGGCTGCTGAGGGTTAGAATAATTTCCACCTTCCCCCTCCAGCATCCTTGGCGTTTTCTATTCGTCAGATAACTTTTGATTAAAAAAACAGGTAGGTAACCTCCGACTTGGAGTCTCCGTTGTTGATCGAGCAAACATAAACCGTGAGGAGAAATACACACAACTTGGAGGCCAAACACAGTGAGGTGCATTGTCCGGTGCCACAAGGAGTCTAAAGTCATTAGCATATGTGTATTTTAGCATGATTATGACTGTGCGTTTTGAATCTTGGAAAATAAAAATAACTGACAACTCAAAAAGCCCTCGAGTCTCACGAGATTTAATTCTCTGTAATCTTATGGAATATGATTGATTCAAATCATCATAACTCATAGACGTTTAAGTATTTTCCCCTTGAAAATGAGATAAAAAGTCGAGAAATTGATATGGCGCTGCATTACAAATTAATAAATATGTCTCTTACAACTTAATTAGCCGAAGTTGACTGAAAAAATAATTATTTCATAGCACTTGACTCTCATATCATGAGGAAATTAAGTTATGAGAATTGGCACGAAAATTCGATTGTTGGAATTTTGCATTAAATATTTTTATTATTATTATTATTATTATTATTATTATTTATTATCCATGTATAGCCGATTAGGCTTTTTACAATTGCGGTATCATGGGCCGTCTTCCTCTCCAACCATGTCGCATTGCACCCCAGGAGCTGTACTCCATTGTACAGACTCTCCCGGTGACCAAGGGAAACCATGGAAAACCTTGGCCGACATGGCGTCCATCAACCAAGCTTCATCG
>JAPYZM010001553.1:0-17744 GCA_030522845.1 Psyttalia concolor
ATCGGGAAGCTAATAACTTACCTACATAGGGAGTGGAATAAATTTGTAAATTATCCGTAGCGTCACGTCTCATACAATGGCAAAAACTTTCACAGGATCATATTCAACTAGCTTGGTAGGAAATCAGATTTTATGTTTGTCAAGACTACAAATTGTCCCCATTGCCACTCATCCTGTTGGCAATTTTGCAACATTGACTCAGCGAAATAAACCCAGACTCAAAGAAGTGGGATAAAGGAGGGTAGAGGGTGATTTAGGCAAGGTAGGCCTGGCCTCCAGGATTCTAGGAGATTTGGTGTGTAGCAGGTTGGTGGTACGTGGCATAAAGGCCTCATGGTACAGGGGGATGATGTAGTATCGTGTTTATTGCGTTCTATTTGCTCCTCTCGTAGCATCAACCGGAGAAGCAATACCCTACTGGGCCTTCATACACCCTCACTCTCGCTTTGCTACTTCGTGTATGTGCTGTGCTCAGCGACTATCTTCCGGCAGAAACTAATTACAACGAGACCTAGGGTCGTACAATGTACCAGCCAAAAGCGTTAAAGCGAAATGTTTTCGTTCTTGCGATGTTGGGTTACATGTGCACTCTACCTCACTCATTACATAGCCGTTGGGTATATAACCTGAGGGGAGTTTTATCTATGCATTGTCACTCCTTTTGGAAAATTCTGCTGCGTTAATATCAACAACTCAAATGTCGGAAAAAAATCGTCTGGTATCATAGAATTAGACGTGCTTGCATTCTTGCTTAGGCGTTTAAATTACCGGAATCGACGTAGTTCAACTCATTTATCAGCATTTTATGATTTTTTTTTCAAACAGTAAAAATGGCAACTATTACTATTTATGTTTATCCAGTGAATAAAGCATTGTCGATCGAAGTGCGGGATAACTTCGTGCAAAAAACAAATTGACAATAAAAAAACACTTCAAATTGCTTGCCGAAATTTTTGTGATTTACTGAGCTGATATATGAAACTCGCGCTATAAATACATTCCAGATTATACTTGGATTTAAACTAACCAATGGGACCTAAAATTATGCCGGAATTTCAACGTGAGGGTAATGATGGAGCTAACATTTTCAAACAAACTTCCCTGAAAAGTGATATCCAGCTGAAACTCAAGTCTGGAGATACTCATCAATTTCAAACGTGGATTTCAAGACTCGACGGGGTATGAGACCAGCTTGCTATCCAAGCTTGAGCTAGTATTACAAATCAAGGATTACTCATAGTTGGTGTAAACTTAAATCAAGCTCAAGCTACCATTCAATTTCTATCTGGGAATTGACCTACAAATTTCCAACCGCATGACAATACCGATCAAGAATTGTTTAATTCACAATTTTTTGTGTGATTCCTTGTTCTTTTATCTTTAATTAAAATTCAACCAATTAAATACGTACCTTAAATTATATAAATTGTACATCTCTCACATCTTCTTTTATTTATTTTTTTTATTCCTTTCCCACAGCGCACTAAAACTCTCGCGAACCTCATTTATTCGCTCGTCTTGCCTTCAAGTAATTTCCTTTGAATCGTTTAGAGAAAGAGGAGTCTTGACAGGGGGGTGGTCGTAGAGTATAGAAAACGGTTGAGCATTTTGCTGTGGCACTTGGGGGTTTCCGTTGAATCCTAGACTGATGTACTGGTCCGGGCGATCTCTAATTACGTGTTCCCTCTGGTTTTTCCTTTTCTCTGTCCTTCGTCTCTCTGCCTCTCTATCAATGGCAAGTGACTTTTGCAATTTTACGAAACACTGCAAGTATCACTGTCTTTCTGGAAATACTTTTCTTACTCTTTGATTATTGAGCCTGTTTTTGATGGCCATGAGAAAGTTAAAGAGTTCGTAAAATATGAAAAGGGTCGTTTCCGCCGGTCCTCTCTTTGACGCAAATTTTTTTTTCCATTTTTTCTCAACTTGGTGTTTTTTTTCTTCACTTTTAATGTGAACTCCGGGAGATCAGTAAGCAAAGGAGATGGGCGGTGCACGCGTTGACGCGACAAAAAATATATGGAAAGGGCCGCACAAAGAAAATGCAGAGTGGGGTTAAAGAACACTGAATGATCGATGAACTGTGCCCGATTAAAAATATATATATACCCATGAAACTCATTTCCACGAACGAAAATCCGTCGGTGAAATGTTGCTTTATCGACTTTGAATTCTCTCCCGTATTTGTTTTTGTTTATGATTTTTACAGCGCTCGGTCTTTTTTCATCACTCCTCTCATTTCTGTCTATCCTACGCTTGTCTCTATGCCTTCCTCGAACACATATTTTTACGAGCAGATGATGTATGTAGCCGCTGGGTATGTACTGTCCATTTTCTTTCTCTTTTGGTCGTGGTATACCGAAATGGAAATGGGTGACGGGGGGGCATGGGTGAGATATGCACCCGGAGGCATCGGGAGGTATGGTGAATGGCAAAATATCCTTCCACGGGAGACATGGCAGTGGATTGCGCTCAGAATCGTGGCAGGGCGCGTGTTGATTCATAGTCTTTCTTCTCAAACTTCCTTTCTTCCGTTTGTTGTTGGCCTTTTCCTTCAGTTTGAGTAATTATTTTTCATTGTCAAGATTCGGAAGTGGATCTACCAATTAGGATAAGATTCGTCCGTATGTTGGAGTCTCGATAGCAATTAAATTGACAATAAATTATGTATGGTTAAATAAAAGTTTGACCTTATCAAGTAATCTATGTCAAATGGCACGTCTTTCAGATTTTTTCGACTGAAGATAAATTTTCATTAAAGATAAATAATTAAAACCCTCTTTCACTTTACTCCGCAAAGGCCAAATATTCGTCCGGGTTCCTGTCTGAACGGCGAACGTTGAAACGGTCATCTCACGACAGTTGTTGATACTGCAAGGAGGTGAGAAAACCACGATCTATCTGAACAAAATTATGAGAAAATTATGAGAAAGAATTCGACATGGAAATTCGACATTGGATTATTCAGGCCATAACAATAACTATACCAGATAGATAGGCAAATTAAAAATGCCGTTTCATTTTTTCAATCCACTTCCAAAGGGCATATGATACTGTATTTCACTAATTTCATAATTGAAATCGTTAAGTGAGTTCACATATTTGCAACTTACTTCATGTAAAATCATTTGGTAACCAAAATGTGATTCCTCATGCCAAATTGGGTTAACTTAGTTGCATTAGTCCATTAGTCTGTTTTCCAGTCTAAAAGATACCAGAGTAGGGGATTTTTTCCTCAATTCTAGGCATACGTTTAAAAAAACCTTTTTTTTTTCTCTCTGCGTGCAGTCGAATGTGATGAATTTGCACTAATTCATTTTATAAAATTATGTCCCCGGACATTATGTCGGCATGGATCGGCGCCCACCTTCGTTCTTATTTAATCTTGAGAAAGCTATTATAAGGCCCATAATTATGATTTTCCTATAAATTTCCTGAAGTATTATCCAAAATTTCTCATTCCTCTTGAAATCTTCTCAGCGAAAGGTCTTTTCTACAGTTCGGTGTCGAATAGATGGCGAAGAATAAGACGGAAAAGATGCGATGGGGCGGATAGTGGAAGAGGTGCGACATGGTGGCAGTGTGCGGCAGGGGAGGACTATGGAGGAGTGGGCGATGATATCAGGCTCGGAACGTTATAAATCAAACATTCACAAAGGATAATGGATGAAGGAAGGCGCCAGGCGAGCGTTCGATATGATACCTTATATTATAGTGTACGAAGGGTAAAAAAAAGTATTATAGTGCCTGCCGAAGAAGTAAAGAGAAGAACAAGACAACGAGTCAGTATATAGTCTACACGAGGTCGTGAGCAGTGGGGGAGGGCCTCGTAATGACTCGGGTGAACGCGAAAAATTGCTGGATCGACGTTTCACCCTGACGTTGTACCGTTAACATGCAGATCAATCATTGGCAGCGAAGACGTCTCGTTTTATAAATCGTTTTTCTCTTCTTTAACACCCGTGAAGTGTAAAATATTCAACTCTCACACATGATCGTCAGATTGGCTTGACAGCAAATATATCGAATACGATGTATTTTTGTAATGGATAAAGAGGTATGTCAAGATTTTTCAGAACCACAATGTGCCGTCATTACAGTCGATTTTCGTGCAAATTCAACATCCGACGATAATGGTAATTTTCCCCCAGAAATTTCGTTTTTCAGACCAAACTTGTTTCCGAGAACTCAAAGTTAGAGATTTCATTTTTTTAATCGAAAATTCAACTTAACGAAAGCCAGAAAGGAACTTTGAAATAAATATTTTTTTAATGTGTTTCTCAGATCTCCTTATAACGGGAGAAATTCCGTAATGATACAAAATACGAGAGGAGATATATTTAGACGGTGCTAACTCGAAATAGTTGGGCAAATGGTTTATTAATGGTTGGAAAATCTTTTCAAAAGTGAATTTCGCCGAAAAGGATGGGTAATTCAGCGAAATCTTGAGTGAGAAATCTGCTGATTTGAAGTTTTGGCTGAGTGTACGTTGGTAGATTCTGGATTACTGAGATTCATTCTCTTAAAAAAAAAAAACCAAGAAGTCTAGGTAGATGCATGAGCCCCGTTAACAATAAAAATAATGTTAATATTCATAAGTAAACTTTTACTTTTGTCAAATTTTACTGAAAAAAATTATTTCCAGAAAAAGAATACATTGCTGATGTTTAGATTGATTTTTTGAAAAAGAAAAAAAATTGTAATTCGATATCTAATTTTGAATAATTGGAGATAATTTTGATTTAAAAATCGTATTTATAAGGAACCTTTACACGAAAAATAATATATATCATTGTTTTTTTTTTCAAAACCAAAAAGTTTTTCTCTTAAGATGAGCCTTTACTTAGGAACACCGAAAAGTAATTGCATTGTTGAAATTCTGATAAATCCATAAATCGACAGATTAAATTATGTAATTTTATTTTAATTCCTTAAAACTGTTCTTGGTCGTTCGAAAGGTCATCTCTGCTTGCCCCTAGCGTATTGGCGAGTAGGATATAAAGGCCAAGATACACAACACACGTATTTAGAGGGGAGGTGGCTTTGTGGGGGCGGAAAAGCGAAACAGGCGAATGGAAACGGCAAAGGTCCAGTCCTGGCAGCTGGTGCGACGATAACAATACCCGCGGTGCTCGTATACCAGTCGGTTCGTACACGTTCTGAAATCTCGAGTTAGCCCATGGGCAATTTGTGCCCGCGTCCGCGTTTTCCGCGTTAATCGCTCGACCTGGCCCTGCCTGGACCTCCGCATGTGGTGTCACCGAGGTTGTTTTTTTTTCGCCATATGTTTTTTAGGCCAATTTTTTTAACACGCAACGAGGGACGTGCGCATTCGAAAGTACTCATTTTTACATTTGAAAACATGTGAATCGACTATTACGATTTATGGGAAATTCGAAATGGTGGATATTCGGATTCCCTTTTATTTTATTCGATCGGAAATTTGGTGAAAATGTGCGAGTTACCGCATTACAACATTTCGCCCATGGTTTTATAATGGTTTTATAATGAAGTAGTACATAGCAAACAATTCCGTGGGAGATTGTTTTTGAAGTGAAACTTCTTTTCGCTCGGTAGACTAAGCCAAAAACACGGCACTCTATGTCACAAAATCGTGAAACGATTGATGGCCGTGTGGTAGGGAGCGCTGGCTGGCTGCCCCACTCCTTGTACTAGTTGGGCGATAAAGAGTAAGTTGGAGTACAGATTGTTATAAAACAAGTGAAATACTGTGAAGGGACAATTCGGTTGGTGTCTTAGTTATTGACGTAAAATTTCCACAAAAAAACGGACTGACGGACAGTACCAAATATTACTTGAGGTAAATTACTTGTAAAGTACTGATTACAGGTAATTCGAGCGTCTATCGAGAAGTCCCGAATTACCTTCCGCAGGTGTCATACCTACTTTATGCAAGTACCAGAATTCTTTCCAACAAAAGGGCGAATTTGATTAGAAACTCTATTATTGGGAGGGAATTGCTTTGTGCAAAAGCGGTTCAGCTGCAAAAAAGGCAAAGTTCAAAAATCTAAAATTTGAAAATAAAAGTTGGATTAAAAAAATCGAAATTCAAATTGCGAAACTCAAAATTTGGACATGAAAATTTTTAATGAAAAATTTGATATTCAAAATTTGGACCCTTTTCACACGAATAAATGCCTTCCGTGCAAGAAGAATCCTTCTCAATAAGAAAGCCCTCAATGGGAAGACCCCCTTTCCCTTTATTACCCCGCTCTTCATTTACAATCCCCTTTTATTAAAGCAATTTCACCCCAATTAATGAAACTCAAAATTAGAAACAAAGTTACATTTAAAGTTATGTGTAAATTAAACATTTAATTATTATTTAAGTTTAATTTGCTGTATTGTACTAACTCCACGTGTTTTCCGCACTTGTCAGCAGTAACATGGTTATTTACGGCAAGTACCAATCTGCTACTGGCTGTAAGTGATTTTTTTTGTTCTTTTTACAAGTAATATGGGTACTTGCTTCAAGTTACTACGAACAAACAATACAAACAATAGCATCTAAGATTTTCAGAACTTTGAACCAGTGTCAAGTTTTCCTTCCAGTGAAAAATAGTTTGGTAGTGGCCAAAGGTCGTTTTCTCACTAGTCATCAGAACATTGTACTCACAGCAAGGAGTTCTTTTTGAGTGGATACAAGAGCCATGTGAATTCCCAACTGGCGAAGTTTCACTTCTGTTGTGTACGATTTCCACGCACTCTTTTTTTTATGCATTATTTTTCACAATTTCAGAAGATAAGAGCGATAATAAAAATGCAACAGCATTAAAAATGAATATTCCATTTTTCATGAGGATTAATCACAATTAGTAGCTCCTTAGCTGGATTTTTTTTGCGACAGTCATCAAGAAAAGTCGAGATGAATCGATTAACACCTCTTCAACTCGTTACCCAACTTCTAGATACTCTCCGATATCCTATTTACCCGTTCCCACCTTCGACACAGAATGAAGGAGTAATGATGCCCGACCCAATTTCCTCTTCCTCAATTTCACTCATATTTTTTCGTTCATCTCCCTCACTCTCATTGCCACACCCACTTCTCCGTACCCTCACTCCCTACCCTTCACTCCAAAGCACAATCCCATCTGCGCGAATCGGGAGAAGGGGGATAATTCGTGTTACTCGCAACGTCATTAACTTCTTCTTCTTGCAATAGTCTAGGGTGCAAGCGGCCACCCCTCTTGTGTATAGAATCCATCGATCACGACGAATGCCAGTGGCCGTCCCACCAACTCCATCCAACGATGACTCGCCAGTGTATATATCGGGTAAACGCACACGGGAATGTATCCAATCACGACGAGATTTTTCACGCCCGAGTTGTAATACTTTTCCCCTAATACAGAAAAAAAATTCACGGATATTTTTTTCCTATATATATATCGACTGAGCGAACATTATCCTGGATGAAAAAAGGTTGGAGGCAATTCGGTCCAATTCGGGGGAGGTAACACGATAATATATCCAACACTTCCCACTTATTCTCCCTTTCGAGAGATGATGACGTCACGTTTTCGATCGCATCAAAGTACCAAAGTACCGAGAAAAATTATCAACTTGATATTCTACATTGAATTGAAGAAATGCTTTATAAAATCGAGTTTGCCCCGCCCAAAAAAAATTTTTCTGATATTTTGTTCCTTGCTGTTTGGTTGCAATGTCGTTTCAAGATAGCTGTGCGAAACAAAACTGAATAAAATTAATTGGGAAAAAAATGTATTCTAATCGACAAAAAAGAACTCGCCACTTATCATATTTTCAATACAGAAAAGACACATATGTTACGACAATAATGAACTGACGGGATCAATCGTCAACTGCCGCCATACTGCAGTCAAAGTCATAAAAGTCGAGGGTGCGTTGATACCAGAAGGGCATGGAATAAAGAATCTGAGGGTGAAGTAGCAAAAAAACTAAACGCAAGGAGGAAATGCCCGAAGGGAAAAAACTTTATTAACCGCAGTGTTACTTTCCTCCTTCTCTCCGTAATGCTGACGGAACCGATCGATCGGTCATGCCGTCAGTCGTGGTAATACCTATAAAACTACAAATCATATTCATATTCATCCCTGAAACCAAAATGCACGTATTACATCGTTGGGTGAATAATGTCCTTTGGGGTATATGCAGTACATACGTGTGAGCATGTACACATCATATAGAGTTTACCACGATGAATGCCAGTGCACGTAGTACGAATGAGTCATCGATGGTCCCGCGAGTAAAGTCTACGTTTTATCCAATCCCTATCCCCCTCCCCTTTTCCCTCTCTATAACTCCATATAGAATCGGCGAGTTCCCACTTGGCGCGTTGATCAGTGTCCAGGGAGAAAGACATAATGAAATATTACCTATGTGATGGGAATAAATTCTAAGAGAGATATGAGAGGGATTCTATTTTTAAGGTTCATCGATTTATCATAAATTTCTCGGCGAATCAAGTTTTTGGTCCAATTCAATTTATCGTCCTTCTGTAGATTATTCGGTCATTTAATTCTCACTCATTATGTTATCATTCAATGATATAATTTAAAAGGCTGTTTCCATTATCCAATTATGAAAGGCGGAAACTCAGCCATTTGGGTTCAAATTCATTAGTTCATGGAAAAAATATACGTGAGTCTAGTATATTTTATACTATAATAGGGGTGCATCAATTTGGGGATATTTTTTCTCTTTCAAAATATGCTAGAAAGATCATGAAATTCATGAAACATTTAAAATTCATTTCCATTAGAATTTTTCGCACCGTAAGACGCTATTTGACGCCACCGACTCAACACCACATTTTTATATAGGTCTCTACTTCACCGTTAAATACAGAAATGTATTCATTAAGCAATAGTGATAAATTAATTTAATGCGGTATTTCAGTTTCTTCCATATTGCGCAGTTTTTATTTTCATGAGAAATGTAGCATAGACACTTTTCTCGCGCTATAACCACACTGCACCCTTTTTTCCTTGTTCTTTACTCGATATGATTTTTTTACGAGAGTCGTTGGCACGGTAATATATCCCTTCACACGTTCTCGCATCCCAGATGAATTTACAGCTTGTTGCAACAATTTATTTTTATATTTTATATTTTTTTTTCTTGACTACTTTTTATGCTCCTCTCCTCTCCCCTTTTCTCCCTCTCTCTCGCTTGCTCTCTCTGGCTCCCTGGGTTCAAAACAAGTGTTTTAATAAATTCCGTTTAATTGTAAGCTTCCGGAGACATTTTGGTAAGTGTGTGCGGGTAAAGCTGAAGAGAATTCATAAGATTTCTGAGGACTGAGGGAGCCTCGTAAAATATAATCACCGATTAAGTCGTCGCATTGTACTGGGCATTCTCTATTCCGTTTGGGCCTTCAATTCTTAACCCATGCATCTCACACCATATATGCAAGGTGGGGCAAAAATAAGAGAAAAAAAAAGAGTGAGAGACAGAATTAAAAAATAGAAAATATATCTTCCGTTTTCATTCCCATACGTGTTATGAATGAGGCATGGCGCAACTATAAAAAGAATCGTAAAGGTAACGACCGTAATGGCGAAGAATGCTCCAAGTAAAATACGTGAGTTCACTTTGAAAAATAGGAGACAATTACAGTGATTGGGATCTTTTTATAAGGAATATCAAGGCTGGTTTTGTATTTCCTGACGTAAAAGATTTAAAAATTGAACACAAACCAAAGTTGCTAATGCAGACAATCGATTGAATATAAAAATATTGTACTAAAAATGACTATACCCAATTTTTATTATTCAATTGCATTAAAAAACCTGAAAAGAATTGGTGGATTTTGTTATCATAAAAAAAAATTTCAATATAAGGACAATCACCACATTTATATTCACGATTCATAGAAAATAAAAAAAGAGAGAATAAATCATGACGTTTTATATCAAGTAACCAAACCCCCTTCTGAAAATCTTATGCTTTCCCTGAAATAATAGCTATTAAAAGGCTAATAACTGCTGGGAAAATCGTAGCGGAAAAATGTGAAAAAATGATATCTAAAATGACTGTCTTTTAATTACGCATAATCATCGTCAATTAAATGCTCATGCATTATTCCTTGTTATGAAAGATCCAAATTTAATCATTGGCGGTCTAGTACGTCATCTTGTAGTTAATATATTTCATTTTATTCCACAACAACGACAACTACCTCAGTGGCATGCGGGAGTATCACATCAAACTATATGTCCATAAGAGGAAAATTGAAAAAATAATGAGTCACTCGAATGACTCCACTCCCTATTTTTGTATCGTTAGTTCCTTCGGCGAGTCAGTTATTGTGAAATGTCAACTATCCAGCCAGAGAACTGACATAACGTTCAATGAAACCATAACGAGACCAAGTAAGACAGGTCATCTGTGGTACCTCATTGAGGAAACTCAGTCCCCGCTGATGACAAAACCAATGGAATTGTTGTCGAAGAAAATACGAAACATGTGAAAAAACTGTAGCAATATATAGAAATGATGCTAAATGTTGCTAAAGAAAAACAACATAATTGAAAGCGATGAGAGCACCTGTGTGGGTGAATCTTTTCTGGCAGGTGCATTCACTAAGAGAGAAGATTGGACTGCTGAGTTATATGTATATATAGGAATAAAATTTCTATCTCACGTCCCTGTTTTTCTCTTCCTTCAATTGCCCCAGCCTCCTCGCCGCCATTCATCCCGTCCTCATCCTGAAATGCATATATATATATATATATAGTTGTACTTCACCGAATTGTAATTCACAGTGTTTTATACAAGAATCCTTCTGCACGATGAGTTTCACGATGGACTAAGCGCCCCTTAAATTCGTTTATCGTGGATAAAAGAGAACGAAGCAAAGGCGAAGATCGAGACTAAAAGGAATAAAAATTGAGAAAGGAGAGGGAAAACGGAGTAAGAGATAGGAAAATATTCAGGCGCACATAATGGTCTCGGTGCAGTCCGGCAATTGACGCTGGTGGAGATTACAAGGCGCAGCTTTTGACTCTCCAACATCGTTCCGCCATGAAATCGACTGTGCTCCTTCCTTCTCCTTCTTCTTCTCTGAACCTTACCTTCTCCTTCTACGCTGGAAATTGTATATACGTTTCTCTCCAATGGGCGACTATTCATTTGAATCGCGTTTCCGTCTGTTTCTGGTGAATAATGAAATTTTTATTCGATTTCATATTATTTGATTTTTTTTTCGAACTCGTATTTTTCACAACTCTTTTCTCCTCACTTGGTTTATGAATTTTAAAGACAAAAAACAACATAAATCACATGACGCCTATAATGGACAAATTTATTCTATTTACATATTCTGAAATATCTCCCTATCGTTACCGTATCCTAAAGGTAGCCATATTTTGCCATGTCGAGTCCAATTTCTTGTTCATATTTCTTGAATTACGCTTAAATTTGATTAGGAATCTGTTGGCGAATTTTTATTTTCCCATTAACAGTTAGACCAATAAAAGGACACTTTTCCGAAAATTTGTTCTACGACTAGTTAGAGTTTGTCAATAATTTTGAATATTCGACCTGGAAAAATCAAGTTTAAGGTTTATGAGACACTATCCAAAATACTACATAACAATTGAATTGGTTCTTTCTCTAATTTGTTTAATTACTTTGTTTGATATGCAAGAAAGACTTGTCGAATTTTCAATCTTTCCTCATTAGATTTTGAAATTTCTGGTAAAATTGCCCAGACGGGATTTTTCATAGGATCCGATTTTTCACACCCAATTTGGGTTATGGCTAATAGACTGCAATAATATTGAAAATGGCATATTCAATTTAATCATTCACTGACTAAATCTCTCGATACTTTTAACTATTTTTCAATTATTAATTGAAATAAATCATTTATATTTAATTCTTTTAGTTTTAACTTTAAAGGAATAAACTACTTCTTTTAAAATGGTTTCTTCATAGATTTGAAGAAAATTGATGAATAAGATTGTTAATTAAGAATGGATAAGGAGTAGCAGGGCAAGAGGAAGTGGGCGTTCACGAAAACGGGTAAAAAGCCGGAAGATGTTTAAAGACGGAAGGGAAGAGGCTTTTATTACGAGGAGAAATAACTGAGTGAGCCATTGATCTTTTTTCGGCTGGCTGACGAATAGAATAGATGATGTTTAGTTCATTCCTTGGCTCTTCTTATGGTCCAAGCTAATACGGAGAAAAAGCGAAGGAGAGAGGAGGATGTATAGGAGGGACATGGTGCATTCTGTACTCGGCGTAATCCCCTACCTCCGGCTGGCTTCTAATGCCGTAATAATATTCGCGATAACAACGGACCCCAGGACCCACTTCCATTCACGACGTGGGATTAAGGAGAGTTCATATAACGGGCTACATTTTTCGCTTGCTCCCTCTCTCTCTCTCTCTCTCTCGCGCGCGCGCGCGGGCGCTACTTCTCCGTCTCTTTCTCTCTCGTTGTATTTTTTTTTCACTTTCTTCCGGAGACACAAAGAAATCGCAAAACGAGACCTTACAGTTTGGAACGCCGTGTATACTCAAATTTCTTCGGTCTCGTGCTCGAATAACTATTTCATGGTATCCTCTTTATATGCTCAAGGTACGGGCATATATAATCCGCTTTTCCAAATGCTCTAACGACAGATCCGATTTTACTGAGATATTGAGAAAATAGTGAGGAGAAATATATTATCCAAAACTGACCGGTGTAGCTTTAAAAGGATGGAAGGAGAAGAGCTTTTCATGTCGAGTGGACGTTTTTAAAAATTCATTTTTACCCAATAGCAACGGGTATTTTTGCCCATTGAAATTGGAAAGAGAACATTAGTTTGATGTTACAAAATGTCGGAAACGTTTATTCAATTAGCATAATTCACTGCGAAGAATGAATTCGAATTTTTTCATCTTTTTATACCTTCTTTCAATAATAATTAAACTAATTAAAATCGATAAAATAATGACAAGCAGAAATGTTTAAATAAAAAATAATTTTGGATAAAAAAAAAACAATATTTAAAATAATTTGATTCACTCTTTATGTTGCAGGTATGTAACTCGAGGGCAATCCCATTAAAACAGCAGATTTAATTAGGTAAAAAAATGAAAAAAATATTCATTATAAAACTGGCCTCGATATGGTACAAGATAACGTGCAGACCATCTCGCCAAGTACGAGGCACAAAATATTTCGAATGTCTGTGTCACAAATACGAACACAGCTGGACTCGCTAATGACCAGACGCATCAAGGAATCAAATTCAGGCGAGAAATACAATGCGTCCAGCATTTCTCCCTTCACCCATCTCTATCGAAAACGAGGGTACATATGTAGAGTGAATGTACTCATGGTTCCGTGGCCGCCTGTATATTTACAATACGACCCGGAGAGATGCATTTTCATGCTGTATGTGTCCATTCATACTGCCAATTATTATCGAAACGGCGTGGCTCAGAGTTAGGGTCTTGTACATTTCGCTGTATGTGTGGTAACCGCTTTAAAGAATAGTAGAATTGGCTTCCGCCTCCTTTATTTCGCTCATCAGGAACCTACACTGCCTTATTCTATTCTCTATATCTCTCTTGTTACTTCCTATTTTTCATTCCTTTTTTTCATTATTTTAAATAATCATGGAGAAAGAATCCAAGTGCACATAGTCAAATCTTGTTCATTATTGAGGTTTACACATTCAGAAGAATGGTTTATTTGATCAACTAAAAATATTTATTAGATTTTTTGCTTTCCAATGGCAATCTTGGAATCGTTCAATTTTCGCTTGGAAATTATGCAGAATAGTCTGAAACGGAAAAATACGAACTTTGACGACTATATCTATACATGAATATGTTCATGGGCGCCTTTCCCGTGGCCAAATTTTAGAGATTTAAGTAGCAATCAGAAATGCCGTCAGAATATAGGCATTAATGGGCAATAATTCTATGCATCATTTCAACTCGATCGATCCAATAGTTTTGGCGAAAAAACGATTTGTATTCGAATCATTTTTATCGTGTATCTTCAAAATTAGGCTATCGATGTGATTGATCTTTCAAAATATTCGTCTCAAGATCAATAAAAATATATACATCCATCCCTACAGAGCTTTCAACATATTTCTACTTTTATGTTTTTTGAGAATTGAAGTTAAAGAGCAGCACAAGAAAATGTTAAAGATATCGTAGAGGGATTCCAGAAACGAAAATCCAAATGAAAATTAATGGAAAATACAAGTAATTTTTCGAAGCACAATTCCCTCCTACTACATTTGCGCAATTCTTTCTATTCATTCCGTTAGCATCGCATATTTAATATGCCGATAGTTTCGACTGCCCGAGTAGAATCTTCGAAAAACTCAAAAAGAGGTGGGTGGATTTCACTTTCGTGCTAACGGGATCTTGATCAAGTCAATGGCTATTGATCACGATCAAATTCACTTTGATCACATGACGTGTCTGCGCGGGAGAACATTTCGTTCTTTGTGAACGAAGGAACACCAAAATTAACTCTTCTTAACAAAGAAGGGCGAGAGGAATTTTAACAAGTGAAGGCCTATCGATTGCGGTGATATTTCCTTCGACCGCACCACAGTTTCGCCTGGGTCCGCGAAAGAAGTGGGTACAGGCAAATATTTTTCTACAAATCTTTGGGGGAGCTTCTACTAGACATGAAACCTCCACATTTCATGACATAAGAACTTTAGATTTTTGAACTGAAAACCATAACTTCCTATCAGGAAGTTAACAAATGAACGAAATAGAAACACACACAACAGCTCTACAGAAGCACACACAACAACTACATTATAAATATGAAAATATTATTTAAATAAAATAAAGGGATAGAATGGTGAATTTCACAGTAACTATCGATTGTTATTGTTATATGCATTTTTTTTCCTATGCTTTAATGAACGAAAAAGATTATTTTCTTGGATAAGAAGTTGGACTTTGGTATGACTCTAGCTTCTATGATATTAGAGGCTCGCAGAATGACTAGAATGGACACCCAGACATCAGCCCGTTTCGGAGATATTCTACTTTTCGTGTAAATACATTTCATGAAATTTCCGACAAGCTATTCATTTATTTTGTCGCCCTTTTGATAAAAACCCGTCAATTATTCGATGCAACTGCTACAGACCCATTAAGAAGCTTACTACCAATGGCATCGGTAGGAAGCAAACAAGCAGGGTGACTGAAGTCATTCGACCGAGTACATATACCTGTTCCTGTCAACGTATTGTCTTTTCCTATATTTTTCCTTTCACCAAGTTCATTGATACTACGCTTTCAAATAGAACCAACTCAACTCATCTTTGAAAAATTTGACGCATAACCCAGGTAGGAATCTCCAAACTTCACGAATAGGCCAAGCGTGCATAAGTCGCGGTTTACCTGACTCTGGTGGTCCTACCTTCAGCCACGCTTGGTACCGCCGTCTTATCAAATAGTTACCAGGCTTGGATTTTTTCGTTATATCAAGTCCGACTACGAAGCTGGTATCAAGCCTGGGGCCAGACTAGTTAACTAAGCCTTGGTGTACAGCTATTCAACCAGGCTACGCCCTGACATTGTGGCCATAGAATATTTCCAACACTCAATCGATTGACTGATAGAAATATTCTGTCTGGATACGGTGAAAATAGTTTTTCATTCCGGACCTTCATATAAGACATTCATTCTAATCAAATGAAGTAATAATTAATATTAATAATTAGTTGATAATTGTCGTAGGACGAATGTTATGAACAACATAAAGTGAAAAAAGGAATTTTTTGGAAAGCTCAGGAAAAATCAAATAATTTGCCGGCAGAAAATTAAATCGTAACTAGTATTTAGGATGGCCCTCAATTTTTTATAAATCAACGCTAGCAATCTGCTAAATAAACAATCCTTTTGAAGAACCAGTTTTTTAATGAACACATTTTTCTTCATCCCCTACTAGGAATGACGATTATTACCCCCGGAACAACGGTTTTTGGGGCCTGCTCGAAATAATGCGCGCTCCGATTGGCTACACAATTTTTGGGGTACGCGAGCATAACGCGGATTAACAGTGCCTGTGAATAAACCTATAATATAATAATCTGAAGAATGGACAACGTTTCATTTGAAGATTCTGCAAAGGAAGAGAAAATATGAACAAATTTGGACGTAGAGGCAAAAATTATTATACATTGCAACCATGCTATTAATTACTAAATATTTTCAATAAAACAATAGGAGAGTCGCGAAATGAAAAAGGAGAAATTTAAATAATATTAAATATAATATATTATTTATTCGATAAGATATTTTTTGTACGAAAGAATAATGAATTTACTTTACAAAAAGTAAATAAAAGAATAATATATTGAATTTCACTTTAATTTGGCCAACAAAACTATCTTAGGGAAAAGGGGGTAAGCCCGGGAAACAAGCTGTACGCAAGATGGCGTATTCAATTTAAAATTACAAAAAAGAGGGGCGGGGGGTCGAATTTACAGGGATGACGGAAAAAGGGGAAAAATCGATTGGCCCACGGTGGGGAAAAATATTAATCTGAAATACTATTAAACAAATCAATAACGGGAGAGAGGAAATGGGGAAAGATTAAGTACTCACTCCATACTACGTCGATCCTTCTGGATTGCAGTTCCTTTCCTCGAAGGGCTTCCTTCCTTGATTCCTGTTCTCTGGGACCTTTCCTCCTAGATAGGTAGGGCCATGATCTCCAGAGCACCACTTATTGACAAGAAAACGTCTGAATCTTCGATCGTTATGATAATTCCGCCCTGATTGTTCCTCAACAAAGATAGCACGTGTCTCCGGGGACTTTCGGTGAACAAGTACGGTGATGTTAACGCGTCGTTCTCCCTGCGTTAATTTTGGTCCTTGACTCCCCTGACCGTCTCCGCCAATTACAAGGGCTGTTTCTTCCGTCTCGTTGAATGTCGGTCACTCTGACTCGATAACGATGAATTTCAGACTGAGCGAAGGGGGGAAAAGGCGGACATCCTCCTGATTGCTGACCCCTTAGATCCATGAATACTTGCGGTGTTTCCTGACCTGACGTGATTGTCTATCGTTGTCTCCTAGGGTGGGCGAAAGCCGTTGATCGGTGCGTCGTCGGCGGCATGCCGTGAGTTACGCGTTGTGGATTAGGATAGTGGAGAGGGGGTGAGGAAAAAAAGGAGAATCAACCGTGGCCAGAAGAGTTTGTTTTAGGGGACCGTTTATATGAACTAATTCTCAAAATTAAAATTAAAAGAAGATGCCTTGTCACAAGATAATGAAACATTACTAAAGAAGTCTACCGATCGGTATCCAGTAGTCTACAACACGTGCAAGAAATGACAAGAGGAGCATAAAGATTTCCTGTCCGGCTCTGAGGAAAACAATTTAATTATTTAATTTGAAAGTCTAAAATCAAAATTTAAACTACGAACTCTATAGAGTATTCTCCAAACGACTTTTGAATATAAATACATTAATACATTAATAGAAAAGCATAATTTAAACTTTGATAATTGCATTTTCAATAATTGTACTTCTCATATCACTTCATGTAATTGTCAGAAAGAAAATGAATCGCGAAATAATTGAAAATACGAACATATATGTATTAAATTGATGTGATATTGACATTAGTAATATGGTATTGTTATTGTGTAAAATTAATTTTCTATGCAATACATTGAGTAATTAATTAATTCATTCATCGATTCATTGATTACTTTTCTATGAATACATTAACTTATTGCCAAAATTCCTTT
>JAPYZM010001554.1:0-17734 GCA_030522845.1 Psyttalia concolor
CTCCCTCCTGGGGTTCATCACCTTATTTATGCTGACGATCTTCAGGTCTATTTTAGTTATATTCCTGATCATCAGGATGAGGCAGTTGCCAAAATGAGCTCTATCGCTGGCAGAGTGGCAGGATGGGCGGCTCGGAATATGCTCCGGCTGAATGTGGCGAAAACCAAGGCCATTGCCTGTGGTTCTCAGGCCTTTGTCAATAAGGCATATGCATCCTTGGACTTTGGGGTGCCATTCAATGGGACTATTATTCCGTTTGATCGCAGCGTACGGAACTTGGGTGTGGTGCTCGACAACAAATTAACTTGGCGTGATCATGTGCTAAGTGCCTCGCAGAGGGTGCATTCGATTATGTATAGGCTGAGGTTGTTTCGACCAAGTACCACGTTGGAGCTTCGCAAGCATCTTGTTCAGGCGTTGGTTTTTCCTATTGTCGACTACTGCTGCCTCGTGTATGATGGTCTTTCTGCTGAGCTGTCCGACAAGATCGAGCGGCTCGTCAATTATAGAATTAGATTTGTCTTCGGCCTTAGTATGGACGAGCATGTCACTCCCTATCGTGAGAGACTGGGTTGGCTGAATTTTGTGCAGCGCAGGAGATATCTCCTGGGCTGCCTCACTTATAAGGTTCTCTCTACTGGAGCGCCGCATTATCTTGCTGAACGTTTTGCAGCCAATCGTAGTACTCGCCCGGTACGGGGTGAGATGATGCCTTTGCTTGTCCCTCGTCACACCACAGTGGCGCTTCAGCGCTCTTTTCAAATTTCTGCTGTTACCTTTGGAACTCTATTCCGTCTCGTGTTCGTGATCTGCCCTCCCTTGTGTCTTTCAGGCCTGCACTGAGGGGCTTGCTTCTCCAGGATGCTTTGGTTCTACGGCATTTCTGATGTCTCTTCTTCATTCTCTCCACCTTTTCCTTTTTTGCTTCTTTCCCTTACCCTTCTTTTCCTTCCACTGCTGGCTCTCTATTCTAAATCCTATTCTATATTCTATTTTATTAGATTTATCTGTATTTTGTAATATTTAGCTTATTTCGTTTTTACTTGATCTTTCTGTCTCTCGCACACTAATTTGTATAGTTATGCAGAGAGATAGCAATTTATGTAACAGCTTCGGCTGTATGTGTTCCTTGGAACAGTGATTTGCACAATATAATGTGTAGTAATAAATCTATATCAATCAATCCTTCATAAACCCCTTTTCACTCCAACGTACGATAATCCATGGTACATTTCAGTGTTTTGTTCCACGCAATCAGTTCCCAAAATAACGAATTTTTCTTTGAGATCTATTTGTCGGTCACTATCTGACTATTACTAGTTACGGTTACCCTCCGCCAGGAGGCACTTTTTTATTGACCATTCCGTGTCATTTAATATCTTAGTGTCCGCAACAGGGAGACGGAGATATGAATCATGATTTGTTAGAGAAGACATCTCACGGAAACGAAACATTTCCAGTTGATCGCCTCCAGTAGTCGCCTTTCCGTGAAACCTCAATCATTTCTTGGAAATAATTTTCCGTTGGAATAGTTTGAATAAGGGGGGGGGGGGGCGGATAGGGGGCATATTTCGAGCAGGAGCGAATGACATCCATTAACTTCATAGCGAATCTTTTTTCCGGTGTAGAGGGCATTTTTATCCCGTGAATTGAGTATGACAGTTCTCCGCTGATGTAATGTTTACGACTGAAAAACCAACAACTGACAGGATTTCAAGTTATGAAGTAATTACCATATGTCGATTTATTCAAAAGTTGGAAACTTCATAAAGAATGAAGCCATACTTGACATCAAATATGATTGAGTCCATCAAATCATCAGATTCCGATGGACAGACTGATATAACTAGTGCAATAGATAATTAATGAGCGGTTGGCGACGTAGATATTTTTGAAATAGTATCGGAAAATGGTGATGATGAGTTTGTTACGTACCCATGCACGTAGGTGCAATTATACGATTTTTTCCTTTGTATTGATGATATTTTGGAGCTAAGAAAACCGTCATATGTGCTGTGCAAAGGATCCCCATAAGGCACGTGTCGTGATGTCGCCAGCGACCCCATTTCCGTAATTTATGGCGTTGAGCACTCTATTTCGCTGCGCATGCCTAAACGCATGACAAGAGATAGCCAATCCCCTTTTTCCGTTAATTAGGAATCAATAGTTTCAACCACCGAAATACTGGGAGTGACCAGGTGACAATCGTCTAATAAGATGATGGGACGGATCATAAAAGGGATGGTTTGACCAATCGTTACCATTGTCTCGGCTCCACCTAATTAAGAGGTCTTCTGCTGGACATGGGAAAACTGGTAACCAGGGAGATGACCAAAACGTCAACACAAAGTTTGGGCGTTTGAGTATAAATAGGAGTATCAAATACGGGAAACACAGAGTTTGATTTTTCAACTACAGTCTAGAAGTCCTAATCTCTGTTTCACCCTCCAAGTACCAGTAGTGCTCCCTGATCGTCTGCAAATTGGACACAGCTATTGCTATACGCAATTGAATCGATCAGAGTTTTAATTCTGATCCTGCGCCCACTACTACTTCAACGTTGGACCAGCAGCACTATTACCGCACCTGCCAATCTCCGATAATATCAACTATCACTTCCACGTACACCTACTCAACTCATCTACTCAACCCACATCCGATCTAACGACATTCAGCAGCAAACTCTTCAACCAGCTCAGCAGAGTATCAGATTGAATCATCTGGAGACTGAGCACTTTCCTCAACCCTTTCACCCAACTCAGCAGCTGTAAGTGTCAATAATCCTTCTATTTTCCTGCCGCACTAATATTTCTCTCAATTTCCAATTTTTCCCTCCGACGGTTTTTTACCCTGGTCTACGCATAACTCAGTAATTCCAATTAATTTAGAATAAATAACCAATTTCGGTGTTAATTGGTCTCTTTCTTTCATTACGTATATCATTCCGATGTATTTTAATACTTAATCCCAAACATCACGATCCCGTCCTAAAGGATATAATTTAACCCACGGTTTGTTTCCAGTTGCCCTAGTGACTTCTATTCGTAAATAGTGATGGTCAGGTAATAGTCAGCAGGTAGCCCTTCTCTCTCTTTCTATCGTTCAACGTCACGGCAATCCGCAACAAATTTGGAATGCTTCTACACAATCAAAGCCCGAGACCATGACTGTCTCATCTGATGTTAATGAAAGCATTCACGATTCATCAGATAGTGTTGTGATGAGTACTGATGCAGATGCCACACCGAACTCGACTACACAAATAAACGAAGAAGATAATGATGCAGTGGTTTTTGACAACCCTACATTGTCAGAGATTGGGGACACATCTGAGTGTCCTGCACTTGAGAATTACGATACAATAAACATCGCAGAATCAAAGACTCTTTCCACGCCGGTGGAGAAACGGATTGCAGAAGCTGCTGTAAATTCAGAAGCCGAGTCTCCTATGAGTTTTGCATCTGGGGAGAGAGGAATTGGAAAGATAGCAGACTCTCCTGAAAATCCAGCACCAGAGAGTCCAGCATCTGAGGAGAGAGGCTCCATCAATATCCTCCAGAGCTAACGGGTTCCACCGACATGTAATCATCTCCAATGAACTCACAGGAAGAGCGAAGCTCATACAATCTCTCAAACTCATCAGCAGTAGAGAGCGCTGAGTCTACGGTGGCGGTGGTAGTGGAAAACATATTGGCTGTTCCAAAAGTCTCAGCTGCAATGGAGATAGATCCACCAGGCATCCCTGACACCCTTGAAAATCCAACTGAAAATCCCATAATTTTGGATGCATCAGTGATGCTAGTGAATGTTGAGACTGTACCACCTGGTTCAGCAGAGGGTACCAAGCCATTCGTTCTTGCGAGTGAAGCTGTTTGCCCACCAGGTGATGACTTAGAAGCTGGGGAACCTGTCCGAGTTTTCGTGCCTGAAAAATGGGAAGGGGAGATGTCTGAAGGAGCTACGACGAAGAAGCTGAGGGAAATGATCAATCGTCACGACAAAGTTGGTGGAACCTTCGTCTCAATGAGAGACGTTCCGACCAAGCTCATTCTCTGTCCTCATGGAAATATTTACTTTCGTTCAATGGGATCGTTTAAACATCCGCAGTAACTATCGGCAAACATGAAAATTTATCCAGGTGTAACCTCATAGAGAAAAATTAATAATCTAATTCATACAAATCACGTGATACTACTAGAAAAATCTATTCATAATATCAATTCATTGAATCTCTTGCTTCATTTCATCGGTTTCAGTCCTAGGTGCTCTACACAGATTCTTGAGATGCCTGCCATCTGATAAATCACCAGGCATTACTGCTCACATAAAATCATAAAATTGTTGGGAAAGTGAAAAAAAAAATTACCATGAGTATCTTAACACTGATAAAAACTCCAGTATTCTATTGTTATTTTTGAAGAATTTATCTATTAAAAAAAAAAAAACGACAAAAGTCAGATATATTATATCCCAGTTTTATTTCCAATCCACCCTCTCATTCTCCTGCAATCCTCCAAATGTAACCACTGGGGTTGAGACGCTAACAGGATTGAGACAGAGAGAGATAAAAGGACTGATGTGTATACAGGGTGTCCCTAAACTGCGCAATTTCCTCTGGGGGTGGATAGGCGATGGATTTTGGAGTCGAAAAATCCTTGGCGATTTTGCTGCCCGACGCACCCCCGCCGAGTTATTCAACTTTTTTTGTCGATCAATGACAGCGTTGCTCCGCCGATAGATCTTTACTGGTCGCATACCCAGGCTCAGACACTGCTTCAAGTTCTGGCAATGAATGACATAGGCTTTTTTATCATACAGTGTAGTCATGAGTTTGGCATTCTTCCAATTCAGAGGAATAAAGTGTTCAGAACACAGTGCGAAGTTTTTCTGTACATCATGGAGCTCTTTAGGATATTCCAAATCCACTTCTACAGTTTATCCATTTAGAGAATCATCGGAACCATTGAGGATATTCCACCCCTCCGGAGTTTCCCACTCGAAAGTTCCATAAGGCAAGTATTGACTCATAGCTGCATCATACAAATTGTTGACATCGAAGTACATGAGCTAGGACTCCTCTTCATTTGGATTATCATTTTCATTCATTCATTTTCATTTATCGATTATTGGCATGAGCATACCAATTCGTACATTGAGCCACCCCACCTCTAATACCTTTTTCACTAAACAAACCTTATCAGCGTCAGTAAAAAGTTCAATTTCCACCAGTTTATTCTAGCATTGCATTGAATGCCAGTCCAGGTGCTGTGCAATAGTGGAGTGGGTCGAGTTTGTAGACTGAGAAAAAAATTTTCCGGAAATTTTCAAAAATGTCAGTGAAGAAAAGAACCTCAGTTTTCAAGTAGAGATCGGAATATTCACCGAGGGTTGAGATATTAAATTTCTTCCAACCTTCCTGTACATGTGCATAATCTTTCTGTGGAATCTTTCGATGATTTAGTGTGGAATAAAAAGCATCTCTGGATGTTAATTGTCTATCATTCGATTTTGTCCAATTATTGAATAAATAAATAAATAAAAAATAAATAAATAAATAATAAATAATAAATGGAATTGTGCATCATTGCAATGATGGCGTGTAATAGTTTTATCTTTGTCAGTTAAGTATGATGCTAATTTTTCCAGACTACTAACCATAAATCTGAATGAATCGATGAATCTCAGGCTAACCTCCTTCTGCGGCATAGATTTCTTGAATGGAAGGGACTTCTCCTTTGTTAGAGGAAGCAACTCCACAGCACCATTGAACTGCTCTACCAAATCCACAATTGAAATGAAATGAGCATCATCGCCTGAAAGGTTAACACTGTATGGAATATGTTGTTCATATAACCTGTCATCATCACTGGGTTGTATGATACACTCAAGATCAGTGTAGATGGCAAATGGCACAGGCACCTTGTAATTGTGATTTTTTAATTTCAACATTTTAGTCGCCTCTGATGTCAGAACCATTTGACACTTGTTGACAATGAAATCCTGTCTATGACTCTCATAATTTTTTCCATGTGAAAATGACACAAACACCGACCACAGAGGAACATACGATGAACAAAGTTGGAAATTTGCGCGCTCACGCATCTTGACAGATCCTTTATTCATGCAAAATGATAAACGGGTTGACTTTCAGCAGAAATATGCACATTCGTACAAAAAAGTAAACGAATTGTAGGTATGCGCGGGTCCATTTTCCTGAAGTAGATAGGCACGATTTCCTTCTTACTGTTCACTTAACATTCAATGCCCTAACCATTAATGGCTAGGCTATTTTTTTTTCTCAAATTTCGGAATATCACTTAAGGGAATGGGAAAGCGAATATTTGTGTAATCAAATTGTTTTAGGTTGTGTGGAAGAATTACTGTTGTATAATCAGGATATTATGAGGTAGCGTTATACTTATAAGCATTTGTACTTCAATGTTGGATGTTAAATTGAGTTCAACTTATTTCATTCATTGTTTGATGAATGAGCGTTAATGTCCAACACTGCTGACCAGTGTCATAACATGACACGTTTAATTATTATATAAACTGAACTCACCGAGATTCGGGAATTCAGGGGAGTTTAAACTATACTGTAACAATTTGTACGTAGTTATCCTTTCTGGATAAATATAAAGCGAATAAATACTTCTGCCTCTACCAACTTCTCCATCGGACTCTAGTATCTACCCGCTGTAGGAAGATTTATCTCCAATACTCAAAACCCAGAGTACAATCCTCAACATCAACATCTTCGTCAAAACTATGGCGACGGTTGAGATTACGTGAAAAATTTTTCCGTTGAATTCATTCGTTTACTGTCTCTCCATCAATTCCATGAAACGATAAAGATGGTTAAGGTTCTATAATCGTATATTGTGCAACTGGTGCGTAAAGTAGCACTTTTTCGCACGAGTGCTAGGCGCTCACATGAGGCAAAAAAGGTGATACGCACGTGTTGCACACCTAATTTTTTGCAAAGCGGTTTTTTTGTGTGCGGAGTGCGAAAAAGTTAAGATGGTGTCAAGTGAAATTCGAGTGCGTAAAGCGAAGCTTTACGCACGAGTTTCACTTTACTCACGATTTCTGACTTTTACGCACACTGTACGGAAAAAGTACCACTTTACGCACGAAAACCGGTACCGAAAAGTGAACTTTTTGGGCAGGTATTGCAAAAATAAATTTGTCCGTTGGATGGACATTATCTATTTTTTATTAGAATTTTTCTTCCGTTACAATCGTAAGTAATGATGCCCACCCCCCTTCGCCCACCACTTAGAAAAGCCTATAATAAGGCGCAGCAAACTGACAAATCTTCACCCTGCAACCTGCAAGTGTAGTCATACGAAAATGGCAAGACGAAGCAGGGAGAGATAATGTTTTTCTTCATTTCATGATTAAATTACATTTGATTAGAATTTATCCCACTGGTGTGAGTATTATCGAATTCCAACCACTTGACGTATTCTTCCTTCCCCCTTCTCTGTAATACCTTCTCAACGAGAAACACATCGGGATATGTGACGTGACCCAACTCCTCTTGGTAGAAGCCATCTTCGATTGCATTATCTTGCCCATCAACCAGTTTATATGTTACCCGATTGGTATTTTGTACTTTTTCAATTGTGAATATTTCTGCTGTCCTGTTGAGGGTGTATCCTTTTTCGAAAACATTTTTATACTTGCTGATTCGCACTTTATTTTCTTCATTGAATTTAATTTTTGTCTTAATGTCTCGTACTTTTCCATAAATTAATCTCGACAAGGACGTTTCATTCTTGGCTGTAACCTCTTTAGGCTTCATTTGGATTGTGCGATCTTTTGTGTTATTATATTGCGCCACGAAATCACTAATAATATCAATCCATTTGTTGGTGCCACGAATTGAGAATTGTTTCGACATTTTGTTTTTCAACTTACGATTGAGACGTTCACATATCGATGCCTTGACGCTGCTAAAGGTGGAGTTCATCGGTACGTTATTTTTTTCCATCACGACTTGAAAATTTTTATTGTAAAACTTTTTGCCTTGATCGACATGGAGTTTCTTTGGAATACGACCCGTTTGCAGGACGAGTTTCATAGCATCCACAACATCACTGGCACTTTTCGATTTAATAGGAATGGCCCAAGCACACTTGGAGAAAATATCTACGACGGTTAGAAGAAATCGACAATTTTGGTTTCTGCGTGTATTATTCGAGCACGGATCCGGTTAGGAGGGATATTTTTTTTTCATGATAGGACGATGTGAAAGAAGGTCGAAAGAAGAACACTGGCAAACACGTGGCGTCGGTCAAAAAAATAATCACTGGTTTATTTTCAATAAACACACGTGAACGTCACAATTCACAATGTGTTTGTAATTAGAGAAGTTCAAGAAACTGTTTGAGTCACAATTAACGTGAAACATCTGAGTTTCATAGAAGAGCAATTCGAAGAACAATTTAACTAGCTCGCGAAACAAGAGATTATCTATAGGTAGTCTAATGGACGAACGAGTGAGAGATAATTAATTGACACGACATGGCAATTGCCCTAATTTTGTGGTCACATGACCTATATTTGATTTGCGCACAACAATAAAATAAATGAAATGTCCAGAAAGTGGCGCCTCAGGTGTCAAGGCCGCTAACCCCTGGTCATCGGAGAAATGTAAGTGAGTGAGTCGATGTGTGTGTGTGTGCGTGTGGAGGAATTCGGTTGAAAACCGAACAGTGTATACTGTATCATATCCCGAGATCCGCCTACCAAGTTTCATCCAGACCACGAATCTCAACGCGTCTTCTTGAATAGTTTCGTCGGGCCAGGCTGTGAAATTCCTCTGCCATTATTCGTTTCTTGGACTCCATCTCTTTCGTTATTAACCTGTGCCATGTTGTGTCCGTCTAGTCTTAGTTTCCTCTCAGATCGCTCGAAATGCTTCATAAATGCACTCGTTAAATCCTTGATATTTCTCTATTGGGCTCACAATTTTTTGTCAACTGTATTGAGTTCTACCTTCAGATGTTCACGCAAAATATGCAGCGAAACGGCAGCAGACTTCTTCTTGGCATAAGCAATGTCACATAACCTCCTGCCTTCTAACCTAAAATTTCCTTCGGGAGTACGTTTATATGCCTCACTTGGCGGACCTCTCCTTCCAGCTGCGGTGATTTTGCTGCTGCTGTGTGACAGTCCTCGTCCAAACACATCGACACTCATGATCAGAATGAGATGATTCAAGCGAGTGTAGGCTTTAATATATAATTCCATCTTCACGTAGTTCTTCGATAATTGAGAGGATTTCATTGGAGTGATTGGGATTGCCTGCGGCTTGTGATGCTGTGAGCAAGCCGAATCTATCCGTCAATTCGTTTAGATTATCCAGCTGTTTCTTCTTTTCCGTACCGAACTAACTGTGGTACAATTGGATAAGATTCCCAGCGTCAGAGGATCATTCATCAGCTACTTCTGCGAACACTGAGGCTTACGCATTTTTGGAATCTTCTTCTTGACTCATCGACGGTTGTGGACTACTCGCTGCCATTTCTTGTTTATAATTATCTACTGCATTCTTAATAATAATATTGTCGTTTTGCTTCTTTTTCTTCTGCATTCCTCCCTGATTAATCAATTTTTCAAGTGGTGTGATTACACGTTTCAAAGCTTCATTCATAGCCCGCTCCGTAATATCTGTGTCAATTTTCATAGTTTGATATTTACGACGAATTACGGCGAATTGCTTTGCTTGCCTCAGCAATGTGATGCAATACGTCTGACTCTTCTCGCAAGGCTGTTGGAGGCATGTTGAAGGTTATGCGTTCAATTCAACACTGGCTAAAGGCTCAATAATTAGCCTCTATTTATATACACACAAAGCAATCAAATCCTCGTTGATACGGCCCCTCATGCAAATCACAGTCTTTGTTGATGGTAATAAACCCATGCTTATCGGTACTTCAACAAACCGAGCATAATTCCTGAAACACTGAGTAGGACATATCTGTATTAACATGATCTTGATAGATGTGTTTTAAATTCATTTCATCGTGATGAAAGAGAATGCATAAAATTCGTATTATCACGTACCAAGTGTTTTGGGATACGTCTGTAGGTCGGACAAAGATAGAAACAGTCTACACTTCGATGGCCACCCATGCAAAAGAATGCTTGCATATTATCTTGTTTTTCACAAGCGACATCATCAAATATCATGATGGAAGTGCGACGACTTTTCTCGGATTTGACTACCTCTTCATGATCATGGAATGGAAAATAGCCAATAACTTTCACAGTTTCCAATAATTTTATCAAAAACTGATCTTTTGGTTGATTCTGGGATTTGGAGTAAACGTACACGTTTTGAAATTCCCGTCCATTGGTGTGGATAATGAGCGCAAACAGAGCATTTGCTTTGCAGCAATTGGAAGGTCCACAGATAATAGCACGTACAATATTGGGTAAAAGAGGGGCGATGGCGATATTTTGTTTATCATTCTTTTTCTGAGTAATCCTATCGAAATTCAGTACTGGCAGCTTCACGCTTTGCTGCTTCAGCTCCATCTTGGCAACTGTAGTCGAATTCCATAAATACACGGCATTTATAGATCTACACTTCATTTGTCCCGAGATCATGATGGTGTGCAAACGTACAAACACACGCAAGGATAAAAGTATTGTCAACGATATTATCAAAAAATTACCCATTGAATTATATATACATGGCTACTAGTATTGCGGACCAGGGACAAAGTTGGCTAAACGATTGGCTCGCGGGGATTCTGGTATCAATCCATTGGATAAAGACCGTAAAGAGCATGATATAGCATATTCGAAAAATACAAATAATTTGCCAGCTAGACACGCCGCTGATAGAGTTCTGGCGGATAAAGCTTGGCAACAAGTTTCGGCTAAAGACGCCAGTCTTGGAGAGAAGGTGGCCGCCTGGAGTGTGAGTAACACCATGAAAGTGAAAAATAAATTTGGCATGGGTCTAAACACTACTGCTGCTGCTACTGCTGCTGCTGCTGGTGTGAAGAAGGGATCAACTAGATGCCTCGGTCAGAAAAGACCGAGAGGGGGAAGTGTGTAGAAAAACAAGATATCACTGCGGCAGATTATATAAGCCGCCAAAGGCTCAATGCAACCTGGGCCGAATGCAGTGAAGAGCGCACTGAAAGGTGCACGTGAAGCAGTCAAAAATGCTGGAGGCAGAAAAAAGTGCCACTAACGCCTCGAGTACTCCCCATGGCATGTAAAATTGGTGGGATTCTACCAGCATTTTTAATTCCACCATTAGCTAGACTCAGTGCAACAAGCACTCTAGCAGGTGGAGTCGCTGGTATAGCCAAAGCTATCAACACCTCTTAGCATGCCAGTGCAGAACTAGAAGAGAGTAAACGTCACAACTGCACCATGGAATCCATTGCTCTAGGCAAGGGAATATACTTAAAACCCTACAAGTCTGGTTTGGGGTTACATTTGAATCCAAAAAATTAGGAGGATTGCCGCATCGAGCTCTCACTGATGGTGACTTGATCAAGTATGCCAACTCCATGAACATTCCACATTTTCGCGGTGTTTATATGAGAAATGCATTGTCTCGACTTGGACCATGGAAATATGAGTCAGCTATAGTCAGTCAATCTTGATGATAAAGATGGCCCAGGCACCCACTGCATCGCATTTACAAAGAAGGATCATGAAGTTATCTACTTTGATAGCCAGGGCAATTTGCGTCCACCTCAAGACTTAATAAATTATTTCGGTGGGGGTAGTGTTGTGAAATATAACGTTAAAAACTATCAAGATTATGATACTATCATCTGTGGACATTTATGTTTGAAATTTCGCGCCGGTGAATTTGTATAAAGCGGCAGAATAGTTTATATTTATATCAGTTGAGCGCTGTCTATGATGATGAGTGACTCATTTACCTTGACTTTATCAGGCAGATCCTCTGTACTGGAGGCTAGTTATTTTTCACACATTGAATTATCACCTGAGAAATCATATAGTGTGGGGCTTGTGCAATTTCTTACATACAATCCAATTCCCAATATCGAGGAAGGGTGTAATAAATTTTACATTGAAAAAGATGGAGTGGTGATAGAGTTCACCATACCAACAGGAAGCAATAAAATCAGTGATATTGAAAAATGATTGAAAGAGCAATTATTAGCCTATCACATTCCCTTCAGTTTAAAGGCGAATAATCAGACACTCAAAACAGTGATTGAAGCAGCAAAGGATGTGCTGATGAATTTTATGCCCTCGGATTCCATTGGCCAACTGTTTGGTTTTCAAGGACAAGTTTTTTCATATTCAACATTCTATGAATCTATCACACCTCCAAACATTATTCATGTGAACTCCCTCTCTATTGAGTGTAATCTAACTGCAGGAGCTTATATTAACAATCGGCGTGCCTATACAATTCACGAATTCTTTCTAAGCATTCCACCGGGATATAAGATCATTGAAACACCTGCCCAGGTCATTTACTTGCCAATTGTGGTGCAATCAATAGATCATCTGCAATTGAGAATTTTTCGGATCAAGACGATCGCCCTGTGAATTTCCGTAGTGAAGTCATCACAGTACGACTACATATAAGAGCTAATTAAAAATGGGTTTGTGTTTGAGAGGAAAATCAGTGGCAGTTATAAAAGTGAGGAGTCATGCCGACAAGTGGGCAGTCGTCGAGTTTCTCTCACGAAGCTAACATCGTAGAACATCAAGTTCCTGAGGACTCTGGGTCTAAAAATTCGGGGAATAGGAAGAAGAAAGTTTTGCTGTGTCCTTATTGCCTGCTGTTACTCTCATCTACCATGGAAAAGATCCTGAACATCCAGAAGCGAATCATCTTTGATGAATCCATTGCTCACCACGAGCTTCACTCACACCAACCATTCGCATCATCTTCCTTCAACAACAACGATGAAATCCGTATTCCTATACAGCACCAGGATCTCTGTGTGCTGCCAAGCAAGAGTTCATTGCACATTTGTGACAGGTTCACAAAAGATAATAACACACCTGTTGCAAACACACAGCTCGCCAAAAATGCTACTTCCCATTTATTCGAGGAAATACGCTATGAATTAAATTCAGTGAAAATTGATAGATGCAAAAATGTTGGTTTGACAACATTGATGAAAAATTACATCTCTCAGATTCCTAGTCAAAAATTTCTCATGCAAAATGCAGGCTGGAAGATTCATAATAATTTTGAAAAAATAACTGATGGAGGAGGATATTTTGATGTATCTATTCCAATGAGCATGATTTTAGGATTCGCTAAAGATTGCCAGAGAATTATTGTCAATGCAAAGCATGAGCTTATCCTAACACGTTCACACAGCGATCTCAATGCTATTGTCCAACCACAACCACGAGTTGATGGACAGCAGGCTGGAGCTTTCAAAATCAGCATTACCAAGATCGATTGGATGTTACCCTACATTAAACCTGCTGACTCCCGAAAAGTGTAGTTTCTGAATCAGATTTCAAAGGACAATGTGGCGCCGATTAGCTTTCGATCGTGGGAATTGTATGAGTATGCTCTACTCCCAAACACATCTAATCACGTTTGGACTGTGAAATCCTCAACACAATTGGAAAACACCCGTTACGTCATTGTAGGCTTGCAAACAGCTAGAAAAAATCAAGCCGGGTAAGATGTAAGTACATTTGATCATTGCAACATTCGAGGGATCAAGTTACTCCTGAATTCACAAAGAAACCCCCATGGAAATCTGAATTTGGACCTTCAACAAAACCAATCAGCTCTTCTCTACAATATGTACACCAACTTTGAAACATCTTATTACCATAAAGAGCCTGAGCCACTATTCAGCAGAGACAACTTCTTGGAAACAGCTCCACTTATTGCCATCAATTGCTCCAAGTAGTACGAGTTCTTAAAGTCTGCACCTGTGGACATTCGTCTGGAGTTTGAATCAGCGGACATCTTCCCCGCCAACACTGCAGCCCACTGTCTAATCTTGCACGATCGAATTATTGAATACAGTCTACTCACCGACACTGTTAAGAAACTTATTTGGAAAAATCAATGTAATTTTCTTCCACTGGATGAATAAATAATAATTATTGGTGAAAACATATCTTTTTATTCATTAGCAGCATCATCAACAACATCATCATGAACAGCAGCATATTCTGCCTCGCTTTTTAATGATTGAAACATTATATTCACACCAAGTTTCAATTCATGTAGAATGCCAAGCATTGGTGCTGCTAGACTTTTACGATACAGATTTCGTTCCAGTCTCCTTCTCTTCAGTCCACTGCTCCATGAGGTAAGCCAACACTCTCGAAAGGAATTATTATTCACTCTTACTATCAATTCCTCGATACAGCTGACAATCGCAGTCCATTTCTTTGTAACGTGGATAGATAATGGTAGAACTGAGTCATCCAAAGCATCTTCCCCATTCTTCTTTCTCACAGCAGCATAATTCCTCTCTAAACAGCACACATCATTGATGAGACTCCAAATATTTTCCGGCGGACAGTGTCTCAAAGTCTCAAAGTCTGGACAGAACGGTGGAGTACTATTCAAATAGCGTATATCATCTGGCGAGAGCTTTTCCATGATTACAACTGAATAGCTCCCTAAAAATCTCGATTTATATAACCCCTTCCCCCCACTCGATCAAAATTCTTTCCACCCAAATTTTGATTCCTGGAAACGATTGTTGTTGTTGTTTCCTAGAAAAATGTCTACATTTGTAACAGATGAATTTATTCTTTTTATAAGTTTCAAATGAACTGCTCACACACACACACTCGACTTCCGATCGCAGCAGTCTCAGCTGATGAGGTGAATAGACCTGCACTTGTTTCTCACATTGGTAATTTCACTACACGGTGACCTTGCTAGGTCACCGCCAATGTTTATAGAAGGGGTACGTGCTCGCTGGTAAACACGGGGGGGGGAGGGGGGGGGGGTATCAGAGTGCACTTTGGTTCGAAGTCGGCTGAAGAATGTGGAGTACGATTTTTTTTATTGTGTTTTGAATTCACATTGAAAAAATCAGAAGTATAGAATCTCGGAGCGTTTATACCATACGTACATCAGTGTTTATACAATGGGTACGTGCTCGCTGGTAAACACAAGGAGGTCAACGCCAGCGCGCTTCCTTAATGCTTCGAAGACGACGACGATGCGAAGAGTATAAAGTAAAAAATTATTTTTCGAACCGCACTGCAACGATTGACGTTTCAACAGCATAAGTATAGAGTCTCGAGGAGCAGACAATGATTTCGTTCTATGGCAGAATTTATCATAGGCAAACTGGAATAAAAATCGATAAATCGTAACAAAAGCGTCACATTATTCAATAAAAGGCGAATTATTATATCAGACATTAAGGTTAGACATCAGACATGAGATATTGAAGATCAGACATCAACCATCAAACACCAGGCATTAGCCATCGGATATTGAGTGTCAGACATCAACCATCAAGAATTGAGTAACTCATATTCCTCCCCTCCCCTAACGGTAAGAAGCTGCCTTATATGGCTCATGCGTCAAAAATCTCCCCCCCCCCCCTCTTTGATCGAGAAAATTCGATATCGCACACCGAATTCAATCCCCGACTTTACCACCCTCTGACCGATACAGTACCAGCTAGTACCGACTGCCGGTAAAGCAGACCCCTCCATTGTCCTCCCCCACATCCTCCCGCCCCTCACCCCCCCCTGAGATGCCTATATTCAGAACCGGCATAGCTTATCTGCTGAAAAATTCGTAAATTCGATTTTTTTACGGATACATGGAGCAGCATCTTGCGGAGTTTTCATGAACTACATTCAAATGGACTGTGAATTGTTTATCCTTTATGAGCCTTTGTTTTTTCTTCATTGTTTGTCTGGCAGCGTAGCAGATTAGTAGTTTTTGTTTTCGTGAGGTGTATATTGGATTGCTGTAATGTCGAACTAACAAGTTCATCCTCAAGTACATCCTACACTTGCTCATTTCTTCATGTTTACTTCATTCGAAGGACTTGTTCAAACAAATAACTAGTCTCTTGAGTTTTTTGAGGAAGTTGGAGGAACTTCAAGGAAATGTATCCCCCCGACCTGTGAAAAGTGTGGTAAGCCGATGCGAGTAGAAGATCATAAACAATACAAATTTGGATGAATGTGGAGATGTTCTTGAAAAGCATCGAGGAAGAAGGGAGCGAATTGATGGAAATACGTGTTATTTAGCACTTAAGGGAGTTTTGGTGACATTTTATTGTTTCGTTACAAAAATTAGTGTGACGATCGTTTACCATCATCTCAGTAATTAGCGTAATCAGAACCATTAGTCTGTATTAAGTTGTAGTACTGTGGTTGACTACTACAGTTACCACATTGAAGTTGCTGAAATAATATGCTCCAATGCTGATTTTTGTGTCCCCCATGAAGGAAAAACGATTCATATTGATTAACAAAACGTAAATACGATCGAGATCGTGTTACTGAGCCAACGAGAATAACAATATTGGGCATATTATGTAAGGAGGATAAAATCTGCCTCTTTTTTCATGTTGATGGAAAAAGCAAGGCCGATTTGTGGCCTCATCTTAAAAAATTTGCTCATCCGGATACTTTACGTATTTGCACCGAGGTTGGCAAACCGTATCATGGAATAGAACAGATTTTTTCAGAACGTACTACCCATTTGACGACTGATCATAGTAAAGGTGAGTTTATACGGAAAGATAATCCTGCTAATACAATCAACGATCTCGAGTGTCGAAATCGTCTGTTTAAGAGTGGGACTAAAAGTCGTCGAAGTCCTACACTTCTCCATCAATACATGGCTTTGTATGATTCTCGTCACAACTTCCTTGAGAGGTATTATAAAAGGGATGTAGGATCACAGATAATGCAAATGCTTATGGACATCAAAAAAGTTTATCCTAGGTATGTGGATGGAATTCTGCAGACAGGGATACAATCGAAGGAATTAGAGCCACCGACAGTAGAATTCGAAAATTTAATTGAGATTGTACTTCCACCAACACCGTCTTCGCCAAATGGCAGTTGAGGAAGTTATCGATGAAGCATTGTCTGATGACGATGATAACGAAGTTTTGAATATCAATGATCCTGAATTTAACGTTCATGATTATTGTTAATTTATCCATCCGTACACATCAATAAACACTCACACACGCACACACACGCACACACACGCACACACACACACCTCTCCTAGGAACTGCACCTTGTCGTTGGTGAAGGGGCTTAAAGGATGCTGTATATAGCTCCGACCAAGAAGCAGTTCCTCCAAGTCAGTGGTCCGAAGTGAGGGTACGCCAACATCTGACCATCACCAAGGCATTTTCAGCTGATTTGGTAGAGAAGCCTAACTCTTAACCAAAGGTGCGCAGGGTGGGCTCCCTAAAATGCCCTGGCAGTGGCTCTGCTAACAGCCTAGTAAAAATGGATAGGTGTGATGATAAAGAGATATTATCCCAGGCGGTAATTCCTCTGAAAGAGGTAAATCCGGCCGTTGGTTCCGATCGGGTGAAAGTCCCGGTGGCCAGTGTTAGCTCCGTGGATTCTGGGAGGAGCCAATCATCACGTTTCAACACAAGTGGAGGAGGGTCTCAGGGAGGGTCTCAGACCTAACGAGAAACGAGCCAGAAGCAGGCATGGGATCACCTTGAAAACCTACTTGATGATCTCGTATCACAGCTGACGGATAAGAACAAACGATCCATCAATG